>NJDC01000701.1:261129-275087 GCA_002245475.1 Calephelis virginiensis | reverse complement strand
TTGAAAAGTATATTCGATTAGATGTATTAATATTGATAGGAAATAATTTATTCGGTTAAGTATTTTACCTACCTCTTCACGTATCTCTGCCTCATAGCTTTCTAGAGTAATCCGGGTGTATTCAATGCTGCCCAGGCGTTCTAACATTGACCTGTAGTACACCCTCATCCCCATATCACGGGTTTGCTGCTTCAGCAAATCTTGCAGACACATTAAAAAATTTACATATTATATATGAAGCCATCATGTAAATATATTGAAGATTTTTATGGCAAAAGACAGCGAACAAGCATGCGGATCCCCTGACGGTAAGAGACAACCTCAGTCTATGGACACCATAAATGCTGTCGGTGCGTCGCTGTCCTGTGGCCTGGGTGCTAGGCCAATTGTGCAAACGGCTACCCTACCCTCTCGACAGGGACACGACATTGTCATTATAGTGGCAGGAATAGGTAGGGTGGTGGATCCCTACCCGGACATGTTGCTACAAAGCACTCGACCACCACTACATTTATAATACGTGAAGATAATGAGAGATCGTTGCTTAACATTATGAATAGATTAAATATAATAAAACGCAGTATAGCTATAAAGACCAAGTCCAATTATTTCATTGGGTTGGTCGTCGCCACGTCGATCATTCTTTTTTCGAAAGAAAGCAAATGGTTCCGAAATGGTCCCTCGTCAGTTTTATCAGCCTCCTGCTAGTTTTACTAAATAATGCATACATCCTCTTCGGAATCATGTCATATCTTTAACAAGCGTAACAAATACACAAAAAAATATACAGTCAAATTAAGGACCTCTTCCTTTTTAGAGTCTCTTAAAATATGACTTACAAATCAGTGACTGCCCTTCAAAGGTTTGCAGAGCATGAATAACAGGCCAAGTGAACTTGCCGTCGGTTAGGTCTTCACAATAGTTTTCATCCTTTACACTCTGGAAAATAAAAGTTCTTAGTTTAAAAAAAAAAAATTCGAGGGTTTTGGTGGGATGGTGGTAAAAGGTGGGCTTTTTTTTTTCAATTTTTCTTATTTTTTTTTTCAATTTTTTATATACCCAATATCGAACAAAATTATTCAATTTTGGTATAATTTATCTAGTTTATGGGCACAAGTGAAGTATTTAGGTATAAAGAAATTTGTGTTTCGTAACATTTTCCATTTCACTAAATCTCATTCGATAAGCTTAATTAAGCCTGAGGTAGGTGAGCCTGATATGACATGAGTGTTTATGACGATTTATGACTTATTTTGTACGATTTTTAGGGCCGGTGCTGTGAAATTAGTTAATTCCTTTATATATTCATTGAACTGAACTAACGATGGATTCTTACGTCTACGCTAAAAATTAAAAAATAGAACACTGCAAAAATACGATTTTATTATCTATTGCGTTTGTCAATAATTCTTTACTTGACACTATTAAGAAAAAAAATTAAAAGTCGCTGGTTAGATCTTAACCAAATTGGAATCAAGAAGAGAACATGAAGAATACAACTCGCACAAGAAAAAAATAATTGACAACCTTCTCTGATTTTGGAAGACAATTTAAATTTAGTTGTTGTGAGTGAGGGATGAGCTCTTTTTAATAGCTCGGGGATAGAAACGAAAAAAAGCAGTCATCACAAGTGTCCGTGGTTCGTTACTAAAAGACGTTCTAGATAATTGCAATGCCTTCCAATAAATGTGACCTTGGAGGAAACTATGTTTCCATCTTCCGATTATTATTTTTCAATTTGGATTAAATCTATGGTCCAGACGAATGTCAACCGATATTTATGTACAATGAGCGATTACAACCGTCTTGAAACCGTATAACCAAAGATAATGATGTAGGCCTGCTCTTACATAACTTAATTTCATGAAGCTATAGATTATACGATTTTCGTTCGGTGTACCCAACTCTGAGAACAGAAATTTAGCATAACGACTAATCTATGTTTTCATTTAGCTTTTAGCTACTGAAGATTACACTCTTAACAAAAAACTGATGCCATTTCCAAATATTGTTGACTCACTCTAGTGTACCGGCTTCTCTTTCTGAAGTTAAAAGTCAGCAATATTTAGAAATGACATTAGTACGGTGTGAGGAGTCTAACCTCCATTCATCTATACTACATTCTAAACCAAAACACGCAATGGTTAGCACTGGTGGTAAGTCTGCTGAAATTCGACTAAGCATAAGCGATCTTTTTCAAATGAAACAAAAAAAATAGATAGAACATTTTAAACATGTCAAATTAGTCTGGGCTTATTTTATTAACTCACGAGTTCACAGTGATCAACGTGTTCCGAAAAATAGATTAAAATTCCGCAGGAATGTCAACTACAAAAAGATTAGCTCACAGTACTAAAAGTGTTTTGTATCTTTCTCTTATTATCGTTGAAAGTAAATAGTAATAACTTAAAATTAGTGTACAACGGAGTTGTCAGTCAACGAAGAATGAAAAAAGACGTAAAATAAGCTTATTTATGCTTATTTTACATCTTTTATAATGGATTTCCGCAAAGTAACGCCTGATTCAATAAAATATCTGAAGAATGAAAAAGTCTATCATGTAAATTATTAATTTAATCCATTGTTTATTCCATAAGCAGGCAATGGGTTAGTCTCTTTCCTGTCTGAAAAAGTCTATATATCAAAATCCAAAAGCAGAACATATCATATTTTAAAATTCATCATATTAAAAATATTCCAATACGTGCCGTTTGTTTTATTTAGTTTTTTTCTACTTTTTACCTTTTTAATTCAAATAAATTAAGCATCCCATTGTTTGTCCGCGATGGAGTCCTTTCTTTTTTTCCAACTCGAAAATAGAATCCTTGGATTTTTTTCAGCTACGGGTAACACCTAGTAAATTATAATTATACTTAACTACCTGTTGCCTGCGACGTTACCCGCTTGGTTAATGGTCCCACAGGATCATTTTCTCACTATAAGAACTATCCTCTATGTGGGTACCAAATTTCATTAAAATTGGTTCAGCAGTTTTTAACGTGAAGGTGTAACAAACAAACAAATATACAATCTTTCGCATTTAAAATATTAGTAGGATAACAAAATATAATTTACAAACGTAAAATTAGTAATAAGAAATAGTAAAATATAGTCATACCTGTAAATAGCGGCTTTCATTTTCTTCGTCCTGAAACAGAAAGTTAAACACAGTTAAGAGCAAGATCCAATGATTCCGTCACAAGGCTAAAACCTGTTAAAACCTTAGCAATTTTGTAAAAGCTCAAAGCTTAAAATTCACTACTTGATTATATAGGCAAATAGGACAGGGCTACCAAAAAATTTAAATCGTCCTAACTCCGGTAAGTGGGTATCAGTTTTAGTAGAAATTAAAACGGCTGCACAATGGGCCACGGTATTTATGAGGAAAACAATGGAATGAAACTTCAAACTTACTTCCAAATGCGTAATCTTCATTATGTTTCGAAATAACAACTCCGAACTAAATTATACTAATAGCGACGTGCTAAATGTTGGCCGATGTTAAACTATCGAAATGTATTGAAACATGAAGACCAAATAAAATTATTTAATTAGCCCAAAAAAGGAAATATGACTGAAAAATGTTTTGGACCTATCAGAAGTTGAAGACCCCAAATATACCCAGCTCAAAGCACATTTTGCTTCGCAATCGAAGCACTATTAAGAGAATTCGACTGTACTCCAGGATGGTCGTTTACAAACTTTTTTTATACAAGAGGAGGCAAACGAGCAACAACCTGATGGAAAGTGATCACCTCCGCCCACGGACATCCGCAACACCAGGAGTATCACAGATGCCAACCTTTAAGGAATGAGTACGCTCTTTTAACTTAGTTCCTAACTATTCGATTTTTTAAAGGTGTGTGTGTTTTTTTAGAACTGTTTCCGTCTTTCTGTTTTCTCGCTGTATTTTCTTTTATATTTCTAATAGTTATTTAAATATTTACAACTTTTGCACATTAATAGCTAAAAATGAAAATAGTTTCTGTTCTTTCAAGATATTTCACATTAGTTTAAGATTAATAAAACCTCTTAAAACTATGCACAAAAAATATACGTTATTAAATATAAGCCGATAACTACTAGTTGAATGTTATATGTTAATCATATTTATGTGGGACTACATCTAAATCATGACCTTTACCCGAAAAACACCAAAAACTATACCAAAGAATTAATAACCTCCTTTTTGGATTCTTCAAAAAATTTTGGACGCTTGTGTGTCCAAAACTTATATATTTTTTTCTTGCATTACGAGAAAATAACTTCAAATTTTGGCAAAGTTTTGGGTGTTTCAAGTTTCAAAATGTAATTTAAACTTTATTGTCTTGAAATGAGATGGCAATGGGAGGTGAACGTAGTCAAAAGACGGCAGTCCTGGAAATAGCTCGCCTTTTGTACTTTGTTTTTCTGTTTATTTTAAAGTATTTTTTTGTATCTAATATCAGTTGTGTACAATAAAGAGTTAATATAGATAAGAACTCACATGTTTTGTTATGTTGAAGTAGTCGTCTCTTATTACGTAATAAATACCCAGCAGCGACGTTAGTTTACTGTAATCTGTTTTATTCTTGCTGAAGAGTTGCATCAAAAGACAGCATAATAGCAGTATTACAGAAGCTTCTGCAATTAGAAAAATACGTTGCCAGTGGTGATAGAAATTACCCATGTTAGTCCGGAGTCCAAATCCATCTTCCTATTTGGCACATCGTAAATAGCATAGAAAAAATAGGTCAAAAACATTTAGACCACGGGTGGTAGAATGCTGTATAAAAAAACGACGGGTTGCAATCCGGGAGTGCTGGCAGAAGTAAAAACTTTAATATCAACATTGTGCATTTTTAATATTTTGGAATGGTTAGGGAATAGTTTTGCACGAAGTGCTTTAATTATCAGTTTGAAAGTACTATAATTTATGTGGTAGAATACAATATTCATTTTACACACACATGACAACACGAACATTCGCGCAAACGCCCTGCGCTGTCTTATTCGCGCTAGCACCCTGCGCCGTCTTTCGAATTTTCGATCAGGTCACGTGTCCTGACGCAAGTTTAGAAGTTTTTACCCAATTCCAAAAAAGTGCGCAACGCCGCTAAAGAAAATTACACTTCAAAAATTGTCCGAGGCAGGGAATCACCGCCATTAACTATTCCTGCTGTCAAAATAGCAGTGTCTTATTCCGTACTGGAGAGTATGGTGGCCGATCAACTAGCACATCGGGCTGGACAGCCCGGTTAAAGGAAAGTAATGCACCTATAACATTTGAGATGTCATCTACAGGACACGTTTGGCTCTTACCGTTAGAAGAGACGTATGCTAAAAAGTAGTACTTGATAACTTTCTGACTATCAAGTGAGAAAAAGTTAAAACGTCGAAACTAAAGGCGATTTACGTTTATATATAATAACTAGCGGCCCACCCCTGCTTCCCACGCATATAAAATATACATATAAACATCCTCTTCAATCACTTTATCTATTTAAAAAAAGAGTATGTGTACTCATGTACGCACGTAAGAAATTATACTTCTTTGGCGTAACAATCAAAAATACCCAATAAAAAGGTTCGCAACTAACTTCAGACTGCCACATTTATCTGTCGGTGTGCGCGCGCATCGTAAAAATTCACTCTCATCATTTTTCCCAATTGCACCAAAAGAAGTATAACTTCAAAAAATTGCATCAAAATCGGTTGCGTAGTTTTAAAGATTTAAGCATACAAAGGGTCATAGGGACAGAGGAAGCGACTTTGTCTTATAATATATAGTGATATTAAAAAAAATTAATCAAAATCCGTTGCGTAGTTTTAAATGTTTAAGTATACAAAGGGACAGAGGAAGCGACTTTGTCTTATAGGTACTATGTAGTGATAAAAAAAATAGATGGACGTCCCACATAGATACTAAATATGGTGATGATGCGTTGCCAACAAGAGGCTGAGATGTTAAGCCTCTTAACGAATACTTTACGATATTAAAATGACATTGGTGAGGGTAGTTGTAACGGTTGAATATAAAGGCAAGATGATAATGATAAACACTGGTGTTGTCGCTAAACTTTTCTACTCTTATGTTTACTGTAAAACTCGTAGTTACCAAAACGTCTGCCCATCTCATACAAGTTCATAAGAAAGAAATTTTGCTTAGGTACGTTTTCTAATAAAATTAAAGACTAACACGGAAATTTAAGTTAAAATTGATTGATAGCCTGTAAATAAAAATAGTATATTTACACCCATATTACCAGAGCGGTAGGCAGAGGCACTATCAGGGAATCTACGAGACGACAAGCTTAAGAAGTCCCACAATGTGATAGGTGGTAAGCATATCGCCAATCGAGCACATATCCAATAAATTTTTGTTAGAAAATTTAAAATACACATTTTCTGTTTTTTTTTGTTGCCCGATTCAGGGATCGAACACGGGACCTGTAAATTAGGTTCTTTTTTATTAATCCCCCACGGAAAGATGGGTGTTATATGTTTGATCAGTTCGTGCTTGAAAGCTGATGCGATTGCGATGGTTCATAATTATATATAAAGATACATTTTTTTTTCAAATAAAATTATCTACGACTGTCACCAGAATCTCACTATAACTTATAAAACTAAATAAGGTTAAAATAAAAAAATATATATAACGCTATGTCATTCTGACATACTTTTTTCAGCATTCTTCTTAAAATGTTCTTCAGTGGGGTACCTCAAATGTTCTCGAAACAAAATATGTTCTCCTTGACCTCGCATCATTTCCAAATAATATTTATTGAATATGTCCATTGCCTGTAAAAGAAACATTTTTCATCACGTCTACGCTTTTTAAACGGATCTTAAATAATTTATAGCACAGTACCACTCTAAAAGCGACCACGATTTCAATACGTAGATAAATCATCTATCTAGATGTGTAATGTTGATGTGTAGATACACACATGTTATTTGTGTACACAAATAATGTCTTTGAAGGCAAATTTTAAGTACTCAAAAACATAAAAAAATAATGACTCAAAAACTGTGCTAAACCACGGAACCTACGTAGTAGTGATTCGGATACCCAAAGGCTTGTCCTATCTCCGGAATTCCGCTTAACGCTATCTTTGGGACTATCTGTATACTAACTAGATACCTTTTGAAACAGGAATGATAAAAAGAACCAAAAAACATACAGTTCAATTGAAAACCTCTTCTTTCTTGGAGTCGATTACAAATAGAGGATTTTCTTGATTTTTCTGGGACTCATCTCGGAAAACCGGTTTACAATTAATGACTCTTGTTAATAGTATTTAAATTCCTTTCAAATGACAAAGGAATTGACTAACAAACACAAAGGTCGAAGATTTACTTAACCTCTTCTTTTTTTTAATTAATTTAGTTATTTACTAAAATAATTTAAGAGCAGTAACACTACAAATCCGAGCTCAATTTCGTTACCACGTTGCAAAATGATTATTCTCTTTTTAAAAAGCCATTTTAATTTATTTTATTTTTTTATTACATATTACATTTACAATTTATACAATACATATTATTACATTAATTACATTTCATCAAGACGCATCTCATGCTTCTTGGGTTATTCTTTTTATTGCATAAATTTTAATTTCATTCGTCCACTTCTTGGATCTCGATAAAACTTGCAATAAAAATCTGTTCGTTTACGGCCAATCGCGCAACATAGGTACAAAAAATACGGTCGAGTAATTGAGAATCTCTTTCTTTTAAAGTCGATTATAAAACGGATGAGTGGCTTATGATCGAAGCTATTGGTGTTGACTGTTCTTTTAAACAGAATAAAAAAATGACGAGGTTACAAATTTGTCTATGTTTTTGTTTTTTTTCGTATGTTACGCGATTACTCAACAAATCGGATTATGATGGTTCTTATTTAAATAATACCTATATATTAAATAATATCTATTTAAATAATATATTGATGTTTAAGTTACTCTTGTTAAAACTCGCAATTAGGCTAATTTTGATTTCAAATTATTTGTGGAGCTGGACTTTAGTTTAAAAGATAAGAAAAAAAGAAAAACTGAAAGGAAACTAGGAAGAACAACATTTTAGGTTTTTCCATACAAATAAAACGGGTGGAACGAAGTTCGCCGGGACAGCTAGTTCGGTATATTTGATTCAGATTTGAGTAATTACTTTTCAGATGTATTTTATACGTAGTAAATTGGAGTCCATTTCTTGCAGTTTTACTGCGCTTAAAGTATAAGTTTTTTTATGTTATACGAAGGCAAACAAGCAGACGGAATTCCTGATGGTAAGAAATTCACGCTGCCTTGAGACACCAAAGGTGGTAATGGTGCGTTGCCAACCTGAGGTCGGGATGTTAGGCCTCGAGCAAAAGTAAGTTTACCGGCTACCTTACCCTCCGAACCGGAACACGCCATGACGTAAACTAAAGTAAAAGTAAAGTGTGTAAATTAGTTTAGTTTACTTGCGGATGTCCTAGGTTTTGAAGTTTTTCAATGCAAATTCCCATCAGATGCAGTACAGTATTCAGAGTAAGTGGTACTCCATAAATAAAGTGGGATGTAGGTAAAATTCCTTTATGTGTTGTATTGTCTTGTATGTTGTCGAACCTGAAATTACAAACTTTATGACAATTGCCTTTTTGGCCGCCTTTTGACCGCCTCGGTGACCAAGGGCTTAGCGTGGTAGACTCTAGACCAGAACTGGAGACTACAGGCTATCTAGACCAGAAATTTCTAAAGTGATATAGGTGGTACCCTAGGGGTCCACGGGAACATTGACCGTGAAAAAAAATGGAAGTCACCCAAGGTCCTCCCCCTAGCTTCGGCCATGCAGGAGGTGGCCGGCTATCAACCGAATCCAGCAAAATATTGATAGTGGTCTATGAAACAAAGGAGTTTGAGAATCTTTGCTCTAGACGCTTTTACTTGTGCGTAGTTATCTTTTAGTCAATGTGTGTACATGTATCTATTAGTAGGGGAGCCCAAGAGGGGACTTTTGGACTAACTCAAGCGCGTCAGATTAAGATATGGGAGATACCCTGTACCATTGTTGAACACTTCCATTATGTATCAAATCTCTACATAGAGACGCGCATGTAGGGTTGTCTGTCTAATTTTTTTTTTGGTTTGAAAATATACTAGCGCATGTCAGATCAATGTACGGCGAGCTTATTGCATGCCAATAAGTCCATGTTTGAATTTTCTCCCGATTTGAACTAGACTTATGGGAGTAGGTAGTAAAACCTAGTAGTAAAACCTTACATGACCTTTTTTACTCTCCACTATTTAATCGACAAAGTGCAATGGGTCCCAATAACACTGGAGTTACTATACATTTCGCATCGCTGGCTCCCCTACTATATATCACAGAAAATTAAAATGGCGAGTATTCGTGCTATAATGGCATCCCTGGCAGGAATAGGTACTGCGGTGGTCTTGATCCAAGTAATCTACTGTACTACACTCTACTACCTAGAACCAAACTCGGAATTCGAGTTTTTTAATTTTAAAACTGGTTTTTATAGCGGACAAAAACTTTTCTCTATTTTTTATTAAGGCAGTTTTTATAGGTTTATCTTGTATCTGTCTACCTTATTTAACATTACTTAGTTACAAAATTCCCTGTCTGGTAAAGATTTTCTAATGATGATGATGATTTTAAGAAAGTTATAGTATCTTCACGCCTTAATCCCCGAAGTGTTAGGCAGAGGCACAACCAGGGCACACGACTAGCCGAAGATACTAAGTGCCACAATGTGATAGATAGCAAGCCTATCGCCAACCGGGCAACTTTTTTTATAAGAAAATAGGAAAACCCAAATTTTCATTTTGTTGCCCGACCCGGGATTCGAACCCGACACCTCATGCAGTCAAGTACAACACCTGTACCGGTACACCACAGAGGCGATAATTACTATTATTATATTTCTATAAATTTAAAAACCTAAAGGAAAGTAAATCCCCTAAAAATTAAATTTTTAGGGGATTTACTTTCCCACAGTTATCGAATAATCCAACTTACAACAGAGTGAAGTTAACAAATGTTTTCATAAAATCTTGGATTGCTTTAAATTTGTCGTCTGGTATTTTCAACCAATATTGGAACACTTTAACTATCTCCTCGCTGTACAAGCCATGGTCTCCAATTTTTACCTGATGATAATACGGTCTGAGAAGCTCCTAAAACAACTAAACGTAACATTACTCAAACCAATATTTCTATTTTGACAGATTAATTAAAAAGCATCTTCAAAGTATCTTCACGCCCATATCCCCGAAGAGGTAGACAGAGGCACAACCAAGGCATCCAGGTGATAGGTGTCAAGCCTATCGCCAACTGGGCACATTTTTCAGCCCTGGGCAACGTTATTTTTTAAAATAGAAAATTGGAAATATACATTTTCTATTTTGTTGCCCGACCCGGGAATCGAACCCGGTAAAAATATAGTTAAAAGTATAGTTAAAAATATTAAGATATCTGACAAGACAGCAACCAAACACACGAACCTCCTGTTGGTAAGAGACAACTATAGACAGCATACGTTTTAGGTACGTCGCTGTCTGTGGTCAGAATGCTAGGCCTAATGTGCAAGTTTACGAGATATGTAATCTGTACAGTCTACCACCAGTTGTGTTTTATGTTTTATCAATTCAAAGAAAGTAAAAGTATCTTCACGGCTATATCCTCGAAAAGGTAGGCAGAAGCACAACCAGGGCACCCACTACTAGCCAAAGACACTAAGTCCCATGTTGTGATAGGTGGTAAGTTTTTCGCAAACCGGGCTAATCCCGGGCAACATCAGTTTTGTTATAAAATTGAAAATATGCGTTTTTTTAGTTGCCCTACCCGGGGATCGCATCCGGGACTTCAAGAAGTCAAGTCCGACGCCGGCTACCAAACCAGAGAGGCGATTATTTACTATAATTATTATCAGCTCCAGAAAAAACATTGCTGTAATTATTTTAGGCAACAACAATTAAAATACTGTACCTTTTCTAAATACTCTTTATCATCTTCGTTTTTTTGCAGCGCCATTATCAGTTTCAGAATAGAAATGCAAACTCTTATAATTTTTTAACATAAATATATCTTGTCAGCGATCTCACTGATTTTATAGTATTTTTAATAAAATAAAATTTAAGCATATTATCATACCAGCGCATTACAAGTCGGCGTCGCATATTCATGATATAAGATATACCTAAACATATGCATCCATGGTTTATATCTACATGTGTCTTGTTTATAATTTATAATTTTGTATAAATGTATTTGCACACCACAATATGGTCGAATTTGTTGGTATAAACAAATATTTCTGAAACACTTCTAATATCTACTCATAATATTTCATAATATTTCGTAGAAAAAAATTGGAAATTCCTATATTTCAACGATTTACTCAAACGAAAATACTGACAAATAAGATGGCTTATGTTCTAAATAGCATTTGGAGAATACATAATTAAATATTTCGATTTTTATCTAGAAAACCACAAGTGATTATTTTTTTCAATAATCAGTACTGAGAGGAGGAAGGTCAATTTTAGAAGGAAGTCGGCAATTTGTAAGGTTCTGAAACCAAATGACTTTTAAATTATATATTTTTTTAACAATGAGAATCGATTATAGGATCACATTGGCAAAAAAGCTTTTCATTCTGTCCACGTCTTGGATACTGACCATTTATGAAAACATAATATAACGTATATTATCTCTTTAACGAAATAACCATGCCATTAACTTCTCAGATTTAAAATAAACGCCCACTGTTTTCCGCTAGTGAGCGCGCAGTCTTATCAAATGTAAACAATAATTAACTTTTTGTTACAATCGGCCTTCCGAAGGTAATTAGTTACTACATTTTATTATCATTATTTGTGTACCCATTGTACCTTGTTCGTTTTCATAAGACTAGCTGTGTCTACTAGTATCACCTACTTTTACTTTGTATCCATTCACGCCAATTTCCTTCCAGCACCGTGATACTTTTGCACTCAATACTCTCTGTATTAAATGCAAAGTACCACGATCCTTGCACACTTGTTTTAGAGCTTTTAAGGCGCCATGTATTCTTAAATACGTCAGCAATATACTGTTTTCTTCATACAAAGCAATTATGGATCTTGGCGACAAAAATACACAATATTATCATTAATATGCTTTATAAGACTAGTGTTCCCAAAACAAGATTCATTTCACTTTGCTCGATAGAAAAAAATCAAAAAGTTAACCCTTTTTTGAAAGCAAAACCCCACTGTCTACTTCAATTATGAAAATATCGACACCAGATTTAACATAAACATAGATAAGTATTATACCTAAAGATAACTGTTTCAGTTTTTATATATTTTTTTTCAAATTACTTTTATAGTGTCAAAAATAGTGATTTGGCGCTTAAGACATTTACTTTAGAGCGCAATATTTCATAGTAATCATTGAACGGGGAAGTGCGCTGATTGGCTCTTTGGGCTAAGTATGGGGCCTTAAGAATTGTGTTGTTAGGGCTCAACCTCCATAACTTGTCTTGCTTTGAACATAAATGTTTTGCATTCAGCAACGTCCCTATAACCTATCTAAATTATTTCATCTGTTATATCATTAACATAGAGCACTGGGTAGGGATCTATTGCCTTAACTATTTCTACCGCTATAGCAACAGTGCCTTCCGGTCGGGAGGGTAGTGTAGTTTTGCACATTACTAACTAACCGGCCACAAGACAGCAAAGCACCTACAACATCTATGGTGTCTATAGGCCACTGTTGTCTCATACATGAAAACCTGAGCTTGTTTGGTGTCTTATTCTATAAAAATACCTAAGTCCCAATTACTTTTTTTAGTTTAAAAGGGAGTTTGTGTTCTTACCGCCATTTATGACTTTTATATTTGCGAATAACGGTCAAATAATAATTTAAGTCCCCTGCTAATGTAACAATTTCGTAGTCTTAAATTCGGTCATAAACTATACTTTATTTCAAAGTCCCAGTATCGCTAATACTACTAACTATTCCAGACCATTTTCATCAAAAACTTAATCTTTCTTTCTTAAACTTTCACTCGAATTTAGGTAGCTCCGGTAAATATTACGAACTCTTGGTGGATGTATGTTGTCCTACTCTTAATCATTAGCTCAATAATTTTGCTTTACCAAATTAGATGTAATTTATTTTGTTTATATATTTTATAATACTGGAAGGCAAACAAGCAGACGGATTTCCTGATGGTAAGAAATTCACGCCGCCTAGAGACACCAAAGGTGGAAATGATGCGTTGCCAACCTGAGGAAGGGATGTTAGGCCTCGAGCAAAAGTAAGTTTACCGGCTACCTTACCCTCCGAACCGGAACACGTCAATGGCAAGCATTGACTTTATGGCAGCAGGAATAGGTAAGGCGGTGGTACCAATCCGGGCGAGTCTCTGCGAAACTCTACCACCTAGTAAAATGCCACGGTGTTAGTGACGGTAAGCCTATGCTCGCCTTTTACGAGGTGCCTGACAGGAAGGCAGGTGGTCTATTCTGCAAAGGAGCTCGGACCAACACGGAGAAACTAATAATATATAACAAAGTCATGTAAATTACACTATTTATAACTCCAGAGGGGTAGCTTAGTACCAGGAGAAGGATATAGGATATTTTTAATCCGTTCGACTTCGAGGAAACTAGGAAAAACTTTTTTTTTCCCATACAAACTGAACAGGTGGAACGAATTTCGACGGAAACCAGCTGAGTTTAATATATATGTCAAAATATTGTGATATTAGAGTGTCGTCGATTTTAAAAGTAGTATAACTATTTTTTCTCATACAAACTGAACAGATGGAAGGAATTTCGACGGAAACTAGCTGAGTTTAATATATATGTCAAAATATTGTGATATTTTGGGGGTTTGGGATTTTTGGGGGCTTATGATGGGGGTCATTGGCCAGAAGCGTGCACGTCGCGATCCCTGCCAGTCCATTGGACTGCAATTCT
>NJDC01000701.1:227092-260883 GCA_002245475.1 Calephelis virginiensis | reverse complement strand
TATATATGTCAAAATATTGTGATATTAGAGTGTCGTCGATTTTAAAAGTAGTGTAACTATTTTTTCTCATACAAACTGAACAGATGGAACGAATTTCGACGGAAACTAGCCGAGTTTAACATATATGTCAAAATATTGTGATATAAGAGTGTCGTCGATTTTATGATTAGCTTAATATGATGAAGTTTAATAACAATGTGACTAAACGATTTTTTTTTACTTTCATAAACTTTAATAACCATTATGAGGAATATGGCTTTTGTGTTTTATTAAGCTTACACAACAAAGCTCTATATATTGTATCTTCACGCCCATGTCCCCAAAGAGGTAGGTAGAGGCACAACCAGGGCACCCACGACTAACCGAAGACACTAAGTCGCACAATGTCCATAGGTGGCAGGCCTATCGCCAACCGGGCACATTTCCAATCCCGAGCAATATTTTTTTTATTTGAAAATTAGAAAACCAATTTTCTTCTTATTGCCTGACCCGGGATTCGAACCCGGGACCTCATAGTCAAGTCCAACAACTGACTCGCTAGACCACAGAGGCGAACAGAACAGAACAGAAGCCTTATATATAATAGTTATTTATACAAATTGCGCTCAAAAGCTTCATGTAGCTTATGTCAGCTTATGTTACATAGTGCCACTGAAATAAAAAAAATCAATAAAAAATGCCACTGAAATCATTAAAAGAATATCTAATTTAAAAGAAATCTCAAATTTATCTGTGCTTGCCATTTTGTACGAAATTAAAGAAACACACTATTATTTTATACATATCTAATTCGTTGCAAACATATGTAGTTTTTCATCATATTAAATTAATCAAAATTAAAAACAGCCATTACGGTTTTGCGTTTTTGTGTTTAAATGACCTAAGATAATATAATATTACGTAGTAAATGACCTACCTTTGCTCTTTATGACGTCATCAATAGCTTTTTATTCTTTATTTTTTAGGACTTCGTCATACAATAGACATAACAGTCCCATAATAATCAATAGTTGGATTTTACTATCTGCCAATTTAAAAAAAAAAGTAAAAAAATATTCGTAATTAGAGTAATAGGGTAGGGTAACCCAATGGTTATGACAAATTCTATTTGATTTCCCATAATTTTGTAACTTTGCTACTAATCTGAATATAAACGTTTGTACGAGTACAATTAGTTTATTAATTAGTTAATGTACAAATATTAAACATATACATCTAAACCGAAAAGTAAGTTCATACAAATAAGTTGGTACAGGTCTCTTGTGAAGAACAGACTATCGACGTCTCAGTCAGGCAGCTCGTAAGGGCTTAACACCTCGGCCAAAAGCCAGCAACGCACCAAAAACATCTATGGTATCTACAGGCCACGGATACCTCTCATCATCAGGAGAGTCGTGTACTTGCTCGCTATCTTACCACTTAAAAAGATTCGTAATAGTTTACTTGGCGCATGCGGTGAAAGAAATTTTATAGCTAATTTTTTTACACCTTGTGATACATTATTGAAGTTTTAGTAGGGATCCCTATTTTTTCTAGAACTTACAAATGTTCATGTTGTCATGTTCCTTGGGGACAATGTCGGTTTCTAATGGTGAAAGAAAGAAAGTTTCTATAACTAGTATGTGCCCTTTTTTACCCTGGGGAAATCCATTATGGATACCCGCCACTTTACGGAGAAGTAGCGGGTTATGTCAGACTCTTATTGACTAAAACCACACGGTGTCCCCCCTTTTGCGAAGTACCGGGGCTGTGCGGACGCTTTCGCAAACTTCCACTGCCCCGACGGCGCTGGATCCAACGATCCCCTTCTTACAGCCCCACTCAACAGGGGCCGCATATCGTGCACGGAGACACAGGGTGCACCACTTCGGATTTCGGGTGGCGACAGGCACCCCCGTACCTGCCGCAACCCAATCTCGACCGGGTGGCCCAGATAGAAAGCCCACCCGCTCCTTCGTGAGCCGTACTGCCGACATCCCACGCTGGCTAAATGGCCCACCGCCCCGTGTACGTGTCCCCTCTTGGACAAAGAGGGGTTTTGAAGAGCGCCCTCCCTGCTCCGATTGGTTTCACCGGGGCCCCGACTAGATTCTAATTAGCCCCCCCCCTCCGACCACAAGGCTCGAACCCTGCCCGGCTTAACAGTACCCAATTTTCCCCTGCCGTAATGGATATTACCCATACTCAAAAATGTTTAACCCTTAAAACTAAATCCAAGAACTCTAAAAATATTTTGTATAAATAACGAACTTTACCTAGTAAGACTTTCGAAAGCAACCCTAACCCTAGAATGTAGCTGCTGGGAAACCCATCGAGTTTGGACTCGTTCGATTCGCCTTAACTAGATCTTTTCAGAATTTCATGGTCATCAGCTCATTTGCAAGCATCGGAATGGATATCAGACACATTATGAGTATTTATTTCACTTTTAGATGGAACTGGGATGTGGGCTGTGGCTAATGGATGGACTTTAAACGTAACAGTACTCCGTTTCATAATCTTTGCATTTCATCTAAATCCCAAACTCTAGAACTGACGCAATTGAGATGATTCTTATATTTTAGAGGAAATTAACTAAATGTGGGCTAGTGATTTTATATGGGCTAGCAACAAATCCCGAAAAACTGCAGTCGAATAGTATTAGATTATTGGTTATATCGTTCTAAATGTTCTTATATTTTTCAGAATGGCGCCAACAAAATTAAAAGAACCAAGGAAACCTTGGTATAAGAACTATTGATTGAAGCCATAAAAATGGTTTGCGGGAAGACAATTAAGCCTTAAGCCTGAAACCAGAACTTAGTCCTAAAGAGGCGGCTGCCACGACATGAGGAAAAAACATAACGAAGGGTCCCAACTAGAAAACGTTTTAATAGAACATATTTTAACGTTTTGTAAGTAAATTATTTGATTTCTTCCATCTACCAAAGTAATTTGATCTCTAATAAGACAAGTATTTATAAATGTTATTTTCGTAGAAAAAAAGAAACAAAAGCAATAAAAAGAAAATTGGGATTTTCCAATTTTCGAATATAAAAAAAATGTTGCTCGGGATAGGAAATGTGCCCGTTAGGCGATAGGATTGCCACCTATCACATTGTGGGACTTAGTGTCTTCGGCTAGTCGTGGGTGCCCTGGTTGTGGCTCTGCCTACCTCTTCTGGGGTATGGGCGTGAACATACTTTTATATCCGGTCCGGTTCGGAGGTAAGGTAGCCAGTAAAGTTACTTTTGGTCGAGGTCTAACATCCCAGTCTCAGGTTAGCAACGCACCATTACAACATTTTGTGTATCTAGGTGGTGTGAATTTCTTACCAGAAAATCAATCTGATTGTCTTCCAATATCATAAATAAGAGAACCTTGGCACTTGTCAAACATAACAAATATTTTTTTAAACGATTACGGCAAAGAAATAACTTATTTAAAATCTTTAAACCTTAAAATATCTAGAATTTTTCAAAATTAGTATGTAAACAAACAGCAGTAAAATAAAATAAAAGCGGCAGACAAAAAAAATTGAACAGGTTTCTTAAAAAGGTGTATTTTGATGAAAAATACAAAAAAAAAAAGGTTTATTTTTTATGCAAATTAAGGCTTATTAAAAGTATAAAACACTGTGTGCAAAAAAATTACTTGTACAGTCTACTAAGGCTATGAAAGGTTTAATTACAACATAATTAAGCCTCTTTGTTCTTATACTTTTTGCAGAATTAAATTACTTACCATAATTGGTAGGTATGGTTTTATAGAGTTTAAACATGGAAAAAATCAATTAAATTTGAATGTCTTTGAAAAAAAGTTGAATTAAATAAAAACGATTTGTACTTATTTGAAAATAGTAGTACTTACAAAGTACTTATTGTAAACAAGTAAACATTTAGAGATAGAAGAAAATACAACGTTTCTTACAGCTTTGATATGTTTGCTTACTAAACAATGATATAAATACAAATATTCCTAAAACTTTATTTTTTTATTATTAACGTCAGTCACGTCTAGTCCGTATTTCCAAAGATGTAGGCAGAGGTACAACCAGGGAGCCATAATTAGAAGTGTATAGGTGCGTTTCAGTTCCACAATGAGATAGGTGATAAACCTATTGGCATCCAGGCACTTTGTCCAATCCCAGGGTACGTCGTTTTTAAGAGAAAAAAAAACAATTTGCCCAACTCGTTCGTCGAACCCGAGATCTCAAGTAGTGAACGCCAACGCACAGAAAATCTACAATTCTATCAATAGTCAACCATTCCGTGTAATTGCGATAAAGCTTTATTATACACACTCATAATGTCTGAGGCAAATTTACAAATTTCTGAAGTTTTTATTAGTTTATTGTTCGGAATGGATAAAACAAATAACAACATACAACATACAAAATATTGGAAGAATAAAAATTGCACGTGATAGTGTTATCATTGAAAACAATTTCTAACAGACATTTTGGAGATAAAGAAAATTAGCGAGGAAAACAAAATATATTTTGCAAGTTTTAATAATCAAGCGCAGTATAACTGCAAAAAACTTCTCGATTCGATAATTATTTATGCAAAAGATAACGAATGATTTCTGAATAGTCAGCATCCTACGAGTAGGTTTTGAGTTACACTTAATGTTGGATACATTTTTCACTTACCTTGATGAGGTCGTCAAGATAAGTGAAAAATTTGTGCATTATTAAGTATAACTCAAAAACCACTAGTCGGATCAAGATAAAAATAATAAAGAACTACCTCGAAATCATGTCCTATCTTTCTATAAAAGTATCTTCACGCCCATATATCCCCGAAGAGGTAGGCAGAGGCACAATCAGGGCTCCCACGACTAGCCGAAGACACTAAGTCCCACAATGTAATAGGTGGCAAGCCTATCGCCAACCGGGCACATATTCAATCCCGAGCAACATTTTTTTTATTTAGAAAATTGGAAAAACCAATTTTTCTTTTTGTCGCCCAACCCGGGATTCGAACCCGGGACCTCATACAGTCTAGTCCAACACCTGAACCGCTAGACCACAGAGGCGATTAAAATCTTTCTATAGATATCTTTCTATAAAAGAACCATCAAAATTGGTGGACTATAGTCCGAGTAATCGTGTAACAACTATACAAAAAAAAGTTGTGTGTGCGATTGACACACGATAGTAGTGGAACTTCAGTAAATCAACAAAAGAATGAGATGAATATATATTTGTGTCTCTTACTTGCCGTTTTTCCTTTGCACCCGTTTTGAAATCACAACGATTCTAAAGAAGTTTCGTAAGAGTTTAACGTAAAGTCGTTTAACTGAAAATATATAGAAAATACATAGCCATCTTTTCGAACAAACAGCAAAAATGTTTCGACTCACTTCGTCAATTTGTGGAGTCCATGAAATGGGCATTTATCCCTTAAGTTCATTTTAATCAAACTGACACAAAAATTTTAATGATTTTTTAAAAGAAAATTTCTATTCGAGGAAATTGTAATTTCTATATAATTAGGCAATGATTTAGATATTACGAGATGAAGTTTTGGATAAAACCTTAAACTAAACACGTGAATACCATAATAAAAAGAAGATGCAAACGGGAAAGGAGGTTATCTAAAGAAAATTGATTACCGCTGCCTATGAACATCTAAAACACCAGGAGTATCATAGATGCGTTGCAGACCTCTAATGAAAGAGTACGGTATTTCATTGAATTTAAGTCTTATCCTTGTAACGAAGTGGTATCGTTACATTAACAAAGTAGTTAACATCTCAATTACTAATAAATTTTCCCGTATTAAAAACTAACCATAATAGTAATAGGAATCATAACTTCCAGGGTACCGACCTAAGGTCGACCGACCACTGCACAAGGCCAGACGAGTACCCAGAGCGTGACTCCCTGACGCAACAACGCCGGTAGTCCAGCCCTTGCGGACCCAGGCCCAAGGAGGCTGCTTTTCACATAAACAGGGCAGTAATAGTTTTGATACAGGCCGCCTATCTCCCTGTCACCTTTTCATAATTTAACACTGCATAAGCACGAACCCACGCCGCTTCACTCAGCGGAAGTAACGAAACCGCCCTGAGCGAGCCTGGGATTTATAGCTATAACCCCTCAACGTCAAGATTATTATTATTAATTGTATATTGTTAAATCATGAGAACTTTATCTTTGTATTAAACGATTTTTTTACAATCAATTCTTTGATTTTGTGCCAGGAAACTAGTAACATTTCTCAAATTGTCTTCTGTCTTCCCGTTCAAACTGGTCTCATGCTCAAAGGCTGACGGGAGCAGGTATATTATTAGGGTTATTATGAAGAGAAGACAGAAATGCTTGGGATTAATTGCTCCTCATGCCAATCTCTGCAAATTATTTGTGAATGTAATAAACTTTTGTAAATTAGTTTTATAAGAAAAAAGACAAGCCCTCTGAGTTTCTTTCGCCGGATCTTCTCAGTGAGTGGCCGCGTTCTGATCCGGTGGTAGTTTTAAGAATTATATAGACGCGTTACAAGAATCTGTATATGGATCTACGTAATAAAAGCTATTTTGAATTTGAATTTGAATTTGACATTCTTTTGGGAATACCGCTTTCTACAAAAATGCTGTGTGAGGTAAGAAATTACTTTAGAATCTCATGGTAGTGGACATTCACATATCAATAATTTTACATTAATGTTCAATTCCTTCCCCACTGTCCATCTTGTGGAATAAGGCTCATTATATTCATGAATTTTTGGTTCTAGATGAAACATTGATATTATTACGTTTTAAATGTAGCTGAACTTTTTCAGGCGCACTTCTTACGTACGTACATCTTACTACATTGTATCAAGCTTTAAATAAAAAAGATTTCAAAGACGTAAATGAACTAAATGATGAGAGTTTCTACTTTAATCGTAGATAAACTTTAGTACTCGATAGTTACAAACAAATCAACAAATAATGGTGCTAATATGTGGTGCTGTAACTCGTACTTGGAAACTATAAAAGCTGTTCATTTTTATGAAAACCACTGTGCCAACAAAAATCAACAGCTTTTAGAGTTTCTATCTATGAGCGGGGTGTACATGCTATGCTGGAAAGCATGTTCTCCAATGGAGACTCTTTAAAAGCGAATTTGTGCCTATATGGATTCAAAGAAATTGGATCATACACTTTATGAGATCACCGGCATGAAATCATCAACATCATAAATGTAAACAGCTGAGTAGTCTGACTAAAGCAATCACTATTAATAACATTCCCTAGTTTGTAATATTTAAACATTATTTTTAAGTCTTCTTTTCGTATCAACTGTTTTTATTCACTCTCTTTACAACTGTTAACCGACTAGGTCCAATAAAAATCTTATTTTTTATGTTCGTTCCTTTTCACTATCCAACGAAGAAAATTGCCATCGAGTGTCACAACAAATTATTTTATAATCTAACACACAGTATCGTTAAATACGCCATAAACGAACATTATACTCATTGCAGGTACGGTATTTTAAGGTATAATTGATAGGGACTTATCAGGGTGTCTCTACTGTAGAACATAATACAATCACAAAACTGATATACAAAATCGTTGTTAACTCCTAGAAGACCAAGTTTTATCCTTCTTCTTTCGCTGTGGTTGCTGTTAAATTGTGGAACGATCTGCCATGCATATTCGAAAGACATTTCGAAAGAGAGTTTTAAAAATTATTACACTGAGTTTTTTTTTGGTTCAGTCTATATTATTGATTTGTTACTTTCTTACTACTCTTGTCAAATATGCATTTTATATCCTCGGTCAGTGTATTTTTTTAGTGAAATGAGTTATTAAGCTATTGCATAGCTTCTATCGCGAATCTTGAGCGTGGAGATTGAATCCAGAAATTTCGTGACGAAAATAACCTAACACCCCCAACTCCTGCCATCTATCGATGAGTAGCAGAACTTTTAATGGCTTTTTGATTACACTTGTGTCTTTAGTTCAACAACTTGCCTCTAGGTGGCATTAGTTGTATCGGCATTACTGCGCTTACGCATGCGCAGTAATCTGGTGACTTTACCGCGGCAGTCTCCGAGTGCCACACGTCTTTTTTTATTTATGCTTAAATTATATTTACTATAATTTTATTTTGCAATTCTTCAATTTCCTGCTTTTCCTTGTTGTCTAGCAATGATTGTTTTAAGCTTGATAACACCGCCATTTCTATTTTTTTTGGAATTCTTTTTGTTTCATATCTTGTTTGTTGCATTTACATTGCACAATGAAGAATAAATATGTAAAGTTTGATACATTATTGAGCTCTATGGAGATACAGTTGGAAAAATAAAATACACTGTATTAAATACACAAGTGCTTTAATAAAAAATACAATTCAGGTGTGGCAACATAATCACAAAGCTTATTCAGGTTTTTGTTTGTTGCACTAGAAAACTAAACTGATGATAAAATGGTCACATGATTTGCTTCGTGACATCGGAATATCGTGTTCTAACTGTACCACCAAGTTGCGCTTTGTATGCCATATTGAGTTTTCATTTTTCATTTTGGCGACGAACATAGTTTTAATACCTTCACCAAGTAGTAGTAGTAAAAGTCTAGTCGAACTGATACGATTTTGAAGGTTATAACGTACAGTGTAAGTAATGATTATCTGAATCAATCGTTCCCGTTCTTGAAACCATCAAGATATTTTTCCAAATATGGATTACCTCCAAGCCGGGCAATCTAGAAAAAGAATACCGCTATTATCAATAATGTAATTAGTTTAGCGGAAGCTATGTTAAGTATTGAAGCATTTTCCTATGATTTTATCTAGTACATTAGTTATTGATCGCCTCGTTGGCCGAGGGGTTAGAGTGCACGTCTAATTCAACCAACCTCGAAGGTTGAGTTCGATCCCGATTCCCGACAGGGTAGTTGTCGACAGTTCTGGGTCTGGGTATTATGTGGTAGTATAGATTTATTCTAGTACTTATTAAAGTATTGTATGTATTATTATCGCTGACTAACACCCATAACACAAAATACTCATATGCTTACTGTAGGATTGAAATCAATTTGTACCGTCTCGTTAGTCGAGTGGCTAGCGTACACGCCTAATCTGTTTTTCTAATATAATAAAAGTTTATAATTTAAAAAATACTGATCAGACTGATTTATGTTTTTAAACAACATTGGCCGGGATTGGTAGCCCGGTTGACGATAGTTCCCGTACCTGATAACTGAATTCCACACATATGTGTTTTTTTTTAAGTACAAAACATGACGTTGCATTGAGAAACTTCCTATTATGGTAGGTTGAGGACACTTATTTTTAAACGTCTTACCTCTTTGCGTAAGTCAGCGTCATATTTCATAATAGTTTCACGGGTGTAGTCTATGCTGCCCAGACGTTCCAGCAGCGACCGGTAATAAAGCTTTATTGACATGTCGCGTGATTTCTGTTTCAACATATCTTATCAACATTTTTAAGGATAATAAATAAGGCTATTAATAACGCCGATTTAAAATAAAGCGGTCAAGTGCAATCTAGATTCGCCGATAAAGGGTTAAGTACTAATCCAATAGAGAATGGCAATAAATATTTTACTGGATTTTCGATTAATTTTTCTCCTGTAGTTTTTGAAGTGAAGACTACTTTAGCGGCGTTGCACATCTTTTTTTGGAATGGGTAAAAACTTCTAAACTAGCGTTTAGACACGAATACAGGTATACAGGACGACAAGTAGGTTCAGGACACGTGACGTGATCGAAAATTAGTAAGACGGCGCAAGGCGCTTGCGCGAATGTTCATGTTGTCATGTTTATGTACAATAGCGCAATAAATGAATATTGTATTCTACCATATAAATGATAGTACTTTTATACTGTTAATTAAAGCAATTCGTGGAAAATTATTTTAGGGAATAATTATTTTAGGAAATAAAAAACCATTCCAAGACATCTATAAACGTCAATATTCAAGTTTTCACTTCTGCCGGCACTCCCGGGGTGCAACCTATATATTTTTTTAATAGAATTGATTTGAATGACAACGTTTTACTTAGAAAAACAACAAGTTCTACAAAATCTGTAAAAAAGCTAAGAACCATCTGGATCACGATAGCTATAACATACACACATACACAACAATACATACTCACAGACAATAAAAACTCATAATACCCCTCTTTTTCCGTAGGGGTTAAAAAGGATACAAATCAGAGGCCGTCCTTCGGGACTTCGCAGAGCATGTATTACAGGCCAAGTGAATTTACCGTCAGTCAGGTCTTCACAAAAGTTGGATTCCCTTAAACTCTGTAAAGTTAAAAAAAAACTATCAATTGACGATTTCAAAACTTTAAAACCCATTAATAAGGTCCGGGGTCGATTCTCGGGTCGGGCAACAAAAAAAATTAGAAAACATATATTTTCAATTTTCTCATAATAAAAATCTAAGTTCCCCGGCATAGGATATGTGCCCGGTTGGCGATAGGCTTGCCAGCTATCACATTGTGGGACTTAGTGTCTTCGGTAAGTCACGGGTGACTGGTTATGGTTGTGCCTCTGTCAACGCCTCTAGGGGATATGAGCGTGAAGATACATTGATTAGGCATTAGAATATTTTTAAATAAGGCACCTTACGTGACTTATTCCTTCTGTATTAAATTCGGTTAAATACTCAAAGGCATTACAACTTCGATATCATTGTTATCAATGAAATGAATGAATATACATTATTAAAAAAAATATCTTTACACCCTATCCCCGAGGAGGTGGATTCGGCTAGTCGTGGGTGTCCTGTTTGTGCCTCTGTCTGATATTGGAAGGCAAACAAGCAGACGGATTTCCTGATGCTAAGAAATGCACGCCGCCTAGAAACACCATAGGTCTCGTCTTGGCAACATTTTATATTGATAGGAATAGTTTCAACTATCTATTGTTTAATAAATCAAACCTAAATAGATATGATTCTATAGTTTTAAACAACGCTAATTAGATGATATTCTTGAAGTGAAAACAACTTTATCGGCGTCGCGCACTTTTTGTGGAATGGGTAAAAACTTCTAAACTCGCGTCAGATCGTTAGATCATAAGACGGCGCAGTACGCAGGCTATTTTAACGGACTGAGGTAAATTACAAAGTGGCCGTACTAGTAGGCAGCGTACTGAATTTTCGTGGTTTAGCACAGAGTACTAATAGGTAGGTACTAATTGAACTAATAAGGTGTACTAGTACATTTTACGGATTGTACGATTACAGTGCGAACCCAAAAATGTCCGATGAAGTACGAGACTATTGTTTTATATCACATAAATGATAGTACTCTAGTACTGATAATTAAATGAATTCGTTCAAAATTATTCCCTAACTATTCCAAAATATCAAAAATGCACGACGTTAATATTCAAGTTTTCACTTCTGCCGGCACTCCCAGAGTGCACCCCGTCTTTTATATTACGCCGTATCTAATATCTTCCGTGTAGAGTTCACTTAAACTGAATAAAAAAAATAATGACATACCTGTGAATAGGGACTCTCTTTATCTTCTTCCTAAAATGAAAGAAATATAAATATTAATTCTCGGGACACTTCTTGTTCTCGAAAGTTAGCCATGTATGAATAAATGAAGACATCGTTATCATCATCCGAAGGACGTACTTTTCTGGACATAAGCGTCTCCAAAAAAGCGCTACAAGTCACGATCACCAGCCGCATGACATATCTAGAGTTCCCGCGACGTTGCCCAGATCATCAGTCCACGGGATGGGAGGCCGTCCAACAATACGTCTTCCGGTGTGGAGCCGCCACTCGAGAACCTTTCTTCCCCAATTATTGTCGGTTCTGCGAGCAATGTGGCCTGCCCATTACCACTTCAGCTCGCTGACTCTCTGGACTGTGGCGGTTACTTTCGTTCTCTTGCGGATCACCAAATTACGGATCATATCTCGCAGAGAAACACCGAGCATAGCTCGCTCCATAGCACGCTGAGTGACTCGGAACTTATTTAAGAAGCCCACATTTAACAATCAAGTCTGAAGTCTCAGTTCTGTATGTCAACACCGGTAACACACTGGTCGAAGACTTTCGACTTTAAACTCTGCGGTAATTTGGGCAATAAGATACCCTTTAGCTTCCCGAATGCTGCCCATCCGAGTTGGATTCGGCTATCCTCTTTCTTGAAGTTGGATTTAACTAACTGAAGACATCATCACAACGCTAATCTAAAATACTTTGTAGTCTTTTAACATAATAACAAGGTAATTGTACAAATGTTCTTTAGTTCTCAACATATTTCGCTGTAGTTAGCGTCCGAAAAAAATTATTATGATCCCCACAACATTAAGTTTTGCAATAATTTAAGGAATTTTAATTTACTTATTGTTTATAGCATAATTATATATATTGATGTTACTATGTCAAACATACATTCATTTAAAATTCAAATTAAAATTGATATTGCTTGCTATAAAATTCATCATAAGTCAACTCGTATTTATTAATTATCATATCCAGAAACATACAATCACAGATTCTTTTAGAAAATAAAAGCTCAATATTTTACCATTAACTATTTTGTCCTTTACTCCTGAGATTTGAATGCCGTATATTAGATATTGTTATAAAATTTAAAAATGTATACCGTGAAACTATTACACATTAATTATGGAGGTGAAATCTGTTGATGAAAATAGCAAGAAAACCCTTTTAGTAGTTTAAGCTAAACACATTAAAACCAAACTAGATATGCAAAAGTCCGCCCTTGCTTCACGATTCTTGACTGCAAGGCAAAACAAAGACGCGGAGTTTATATTTATTCATACATATAATTATAATAAAATAGAAGAAATAGTAATCATTTTAAAAAAATAAATTTAAAATTTAAAAATCCCCGAACTTAATTTCCCTTTAAAAATTAAAAAATACCAGAGTATTTGCAGACATTCGGTTAATCTTCTCACTTTCACCCCCACAACTTTTAAATGGCTCAACCGATTTTCATCAAACATGTCTAAGAACACTCGCACATAAGACGAAAAAACTAAATTGAAATAACTGCATCAGTTCGGAAGTTTTGATGCCATAGACAGACAGACACGTCAAACTTACAACACTCCTCTTTTTGCGTCGGGGGTTAAAAATAGGCAGAAGAAACACATTTGAGCCTTTTTATTTGTCTATTGGTCTGTTTCCCAGCTGTAATTCATGCCAAGTTTACTGAAACGATTTACTAAAGCGAGGTCTGTGAATTATATAGGTATCTGCGTTCCTGCCAGGCAGCTCGTAAAAGGCGAGCATAGGTTTACCGTCACTAATAAAGTGACATCCTACTAGATGGTAGAGTTTTGCAGCGACTCACCTGGATTGGTACCACTGCCTTACTTATTCCTGCCACCATAACGTCCAATGCTTGCCGTTGACGTGTTCTGGTTCGGAAGGTAAATCATATTGTTAATCATGTGTTAAAGAGAAAATCGTACAAAATAGTGCACCTGCAACGCAGACAAAAGAGAACTATTTTATCTTTTTATAATAAAAATAATAAAGGTGGTAGAGTTTCGCAGCGACTTTCCCGGATTGATACCACCGCCTTACTTATTCCTGCCACCATTACGTCCAATGCTTGCCGTTGACGTGTTCCGGTTCGGAAGGTAAGGTAGCCGGTAAACTTACTTTTGCTCGAGGCCTAACGTCCCGGCCTCAGGTTGGCAACGCACCATTACCACCGTTGGTGTCTCTAGGCGGCGCGAATTTCTTACCTTCAGGAAATCCGTCTGTTTATTTGCCTTCCATTATCATAAAAAAAGGTAATATCTTATAACTAAATAAAATACCTAGAATGCTCCCTGAAAATATAGGACGAATGATAAAAAGGTATGGGTAAATAAAAAACGGCATGGAATCTTACCGTTTGTTGTATTAAATTGCAATAGTCGTCTTTTAATACATAATATATTCCAAGTAAGTCTGTAAGTTTACTGTAATCTGTCTGATTTTCACTGAATAACTGCATCAATCGACATGGCATCAACAGCTGTGAAGACGATTCTAGAATACAAAAAGTTATAAGAAACTTTTTTTTTATTTTTCCCCGTGTTGGTCCGGGTTCCTTTGCAGAATAGACCATCTGCCTCCCAGTGCCAGGCAGCTTGTAAAAGTTAAGCATAAGCTTACCGTTACTAACACTATGACATCTGACTAGGTGGTAGAGTTTCGCAGCGACTCACCCAGATTAGTACCATCTCCTTACCTATTCCTGGCGCCATAACTTCATAATGTATTCCGGTTCGTAGGGTAAGGTAGTCGGTAAACTTACTTTTACTCGAGGCCTAACATCCCGCCCTCAGGTTGGCAACGCACAATAATCACCTTTGGTGTCTCTAGGCGGATTGAATTTCTTACCATCAGGAAATCCATTTGCTTATTTGCCTTCCAATATCATAAAAAAACTTATTATTTTGATTTTAATTATTCTAGAATAAAAAATGTTATGAAAAACTAAAATGAAAACTTTTAATCGCCTGTGTGGTCTAGCGGTCCAAGTGTTGAAATTGTGTTCATGAGGTTTGACTCCCGGGTCGGGTAACTAAATAAAATATAGTTTTTCCAATTTTCTAATAAAGAAAAGGTTGCTCGGGATTGGATATGTGTGCGGTTGGCGATAGGCTTGCCACCTATCACATTGTGGGACTTAGTGTCTTCGGCTAGTCGTGGGTGCCCTGGTTGTGCCTATTATTACTTACTATTTTTGACAAACAATGGAAATCTTTTACTTTCGTCAGAGTCAGTGGGTTAGAAAACCGCTAGTTAAATAAGAAAACGTATAATATATTGTTCAAATCATAAAGTTTAATCTGGTTCTCTAAAAATTAGCAATATATGAATTAGCTCAATCTGAGCTTATACTCGTCCAAACTAGGCCAAGTCAAACTATCGTGATTTAATAATAAAAAACAATCATTAGACAAACATACTGCAGTCTGCATGTTTTATAAACTCCTCTTCAGTGGGGCATATTAGATTTTCCCGAAATAAAATATGTTCTCCCTGACCCCGCATCATGTCCAAAAAGTGTTTTATAAATATGTTCATTGCCTGGAAATAAAATGTGTAATTTTATGTGTGATTCTGCGCCAGCATTAGGTATTTTATTTGAAAAAAGTTGTACCTTGCGCATTCATTCGTTATTTTATTTAAAAAAAGTAGTACCTGCGGATGTCCTAGACTTTGAATTTTCTCCATGCATAATCCTAATGCATGTAGCATAGCATTGACAGAAAGAGGTACCCCGTAAACTAAATGAGAATTAGGCATGGTCCCACGATGAAGTGTATTATCTTGTACATCATCCATCCTGCGGGTACAGGTAATTATAAAGGTTAACTGTAGTTTATAAATGAGTTTTTTACTTTACTGTGATTTTCGTCGAAGAATTCTGATAAATTTTAACGCCATTTAAATATTCTTTTATCAAACGAGCAATTTATTTGGCTGTGTTATTGGCTGTGTTGTGTGTGTAAAATAATCTTTATTTTTTTAAAGACTTTGGATGAGCTTTGGCGCCTTTGACGGAAAAGATGTTAGTAGTTTCTTCGTTCATTCAATTTCGTATTTATATTAAGTGAGATTAGTCAATTTTGGTGGCATTTTATACATTTTTTCAATTAAATAATCATAAAGAAATTCGGGTCTCGTGCACTTCCTCTTTCCTTCCAAAACGGACTTGAATAAGGACTCCACCGCTTTAAGACCCAAACAAACCTAACTTGTTCCAAATTTAAACTTGACCAATAAGACATGCTAGCGCCAATGCTAAAAACTAAAAAAATAATTCAAATCCAGTGGAATACGCGAATTACTGCAACTTATAGAGATCTATTGCGTATTACACTATTACTAGGCCATCTTTACAAATGTTCCACAACGTCGACAGTCTCCATAAAAATAAATTTTGCTGTTGGGAATTTTATGGTTTTTTTTATAGATTTTGCCCACTTTTCTTATAATGGGGTATCTGCGTTAAGTTGTTACTAAGATATGGTACAATTGCAAGTGATCGGTACTTTTCAGTTTAATATCCTGGATATTTATTACACGCCTATCCAGAAGCCTGCTTTTTGCTTAATAAAGTTTTGAAAAACTACAGTCTACGTAAAAGGAATTTCAATTTCTACAGGCACTACGTAAATATGTATCTAAAAGCTGGTCGCACGATAGAATTGTAGATCTAAGAATTTTCAAGTTCAAGGATGGCTAGTTTATTAGTGCTGGACCACAATTTGGACCTATTTCGTCCGGTACTGCAATTATTTTTGAACTTTTTGCAAATATAAGTTACATAAACTACTTGAAATTGTAAGCGTTTAAAGATTTAAAAATATTTTTCTTTAAGCTTGAACTGTTTTGCTTGCTTGTTAAAATCGGTAAACAAACTTAAATTTTTCGTCACCAAAATTTCATTTACTTTAATTTGCATTGCACAAATTGCAATGCAAATTAAATTACTCTAAGAAAATTTTATTATCACAGGTAAACAAATGTAAAAAATAGTAGTCTTTAGTTTATTACTTACCTGTTTATTCGAATAGCGTTGTACAATCATTTGCGTAAAAGGAAAAGAAGATGTTACAGAATTCAATATAAATTATTGGAGGCAATAATTTGAATGTAAGATATCAATTTTTTATTAAAACATTTTATTTGCATTAGAATATTATGAGTGTTGCAAATGTTCTTACAAAATATGCTAAGGCCTAACATATTCTATCACACATGGTATCATATACATTTTATTTAACTGATTAACGGGATAGCATCAAATGTGTTATTGAGTTTATAATTATAGTTATCTAATTTTTATTTGAACAATATTTAATCCAAACTTACACCAGGCCCGAGTAAATGAAAATATCCATTACATCGTTAATGATTTTAAATTTCGAGTCTGGTATATTCAACCAGTGCTGGTATATATCAACGATGCTTTTAGTATAAAACGCATGCCGGCGTAACTGTTTACAATGTGTGTAAGGTCTCAGCAGTTCCTGAAATAATAAATTTATTCTTTAAACCACCGTAATAATTCATGTAAAATATTAAGCAGAACTATAATATTATATCGTGGTGTAGGAATATAAATAAATAAAGAAATATCTGATTCTAAGTCCTTATCGTTCAAGCAAAAAGTAAGCAAAATAGCTAACGTGAAAAAATAAGATTTAGTGAAAAAGATAAATTTAACGTCATTATCTTTTTGATAAGAACTCCCTCTTTATTTACCAAGGAACTACTTTGTTTCCAAACATTTATTAATATAGTTTGTGCGCCATTTGTGATATTTTATCGTTATCAATATTTTTGTTTGTGCGTAATAGATTTTATTTATTGTTTTAAAGCACTTTATGAGTATTTGTTTAAAAAATATTAGCGTTCACTTCTTTTACACATAAGTTATAAGTTTGCCAAATTTCATAATCCTCCGTTCTCGAAATTTTCGTAAAAGGGAGTCTACAGTTTTTGTTTCACGTAGGTAGGTCACACTATAAGTTTAGCGTAACTTAAAAAAACATCCACAGAGAACCACAGATCTGAAGGCATGTTTTCTACGTGCTGATTGAACGCTATCACTGCCTCTTTGGAGTTGGTAAAAGTAAAACCTCTCATCAAATCATTGATTTTGTGGAAAATATAGAAATCACAGGGTGCTAGGTCGAGGCTACGCGCAGGATGAGTGACGAGATCTACTTTTTCGGAAGCTAAAAATGACTGCTTTGTTGGCCGTGTGTGAAGAAGCGTTATCTGGTGTAGGAGAATGCGGCTTTTGGGTCGTCTTTCGCGAACTTTTTCTAACCTGGGTAAACAAATGGTAGAATACCACTCGGCATTAATACCCTTTTGATCTTCAAGTGGAATTGTACAAATGGCACCCGTAACTGAGAAACGCGATTCCACGCGAGACTATTTCTGGTCCGCTGTCAGTTCATGAGGGATCCAATGTCAACAATGTTTCCGAACTTTCAATTCTTCTTGTAATTTTTTTTTATTTGGCTTATAACAGTCCCCAATGGTCCTCGAATTGTCTCATAGGTAATGCAGGGGTTTTCTTCAATTAACCGCTTATCAGTAGCCACATTATTATTATAATATATTATAGTAGTATAGTATTATTATAGTAGCCTTTACGAAATTCGTCATGTAAAGAAACTTGACCTCTCTCAAATTCAGCAAACCATCGCCTCACGGTACTCAAATAAGGTGCTTCTCTCCTAAAAGCATTTTGAAGACGAGCGCACATTCTTGCGAAGAAAGAGAACTTTTAAAATCAAAAAAAAATCATCGGTTTAAAATATTTTTGAGTTGATTCCATTTTCGTTGCGTAGTTATAACTTTGATGTGTGATAAAAAAAAACAATTGACGAATTATTTCCCGCCAGTTGTTTTTTTTATTACTAAGAAGGTTGCAACGTTTATAGCATTTGAAATTCAAATAGTTTCGATTAGGTAGAAGTGCGAAACTTTTAGTGTGCCCCATGTATTATGATAAAAGGGTCCAAGCTACAGAGTTGTGCAGCAATGGAGAAACCTAAATAATAAAACTGGCCAAGTTTAACTCAGCAGCCTAAACTGCAAGAAGTAGTCATAGCTGAGCAATGTTTTGTGTGTTAGTCTTTAGTTTTCAAAAATAAACTTTACGGGCAATTTATAAAGAACAACTTTGCTGAGTTTGTTTTGCCGAATCTTCTTAGTAGGATCTTCTCTCGATTAGTCAGTGTTCGGTATATTTTGCAATTTGGCACTGGCAAATGCTGAAGACCAATGGGTCAGATGTCTAATTTGTGAATAACCTCTTTTTTCTATATTCTATTCTCTTGTCTATACGGTCACAGTGTGAGGTCAATGGTTTACTTGTAAAACTTAGTCTAATTAAATCTCTAATCACTTTCGGTGGGATTTAGTTTAGACGGAATATAACTATTATTGGACAATAATACAATAAATTCGGTGTGTACTTGTGTATCGTGTCACGTGTCAGTGCGTGGATCCAAACACTGCAGTAGGGAAGTAATCCTCCATATTATTAATTATATATATGTTCCCTTATCACCTTAATCCATCATATGCTTCCACTGCGCGAGGAGATGTGGAAATTGCAAGGTAAGCAAATATTATTCATGTCAGGAGTCGGCTTAGTTAGTGTAGCCTAACTACACTGGTACCCGCGAGGCTCGGGTTCGATTCCCGACGGTGGAAGGCATTTGTGTGATGAACATTTAGATGTCTGCATTTCCAGTTCTGGGTGTTAATTATAGTTATTAAATTTATTCTGATGTTTATTTAAGTATTTCTAAGCATTAGAATCGCTGACTAACACCCATAAGAGTAGCATATAATTTGCTTACTTTGGAGTTAAATTCAATTAGTGTAACCCTTCAGGAATATTTATTTATTTGTTGCTTATGCTTCACGCCGCCTAGGTACAACAAAGGTGGTAATGACCTGACCTGAGACCGGGATGTTAGGCCTCGAGCAAAAGTAACTTTACCGGCTACCTTATCCTATGAACCGGAAGAAAGCACTGACGTTATGATGACAAGAATAGAGTAAGGTGGTGGTACCAATGGCGTTAATGACGATAAGCCTATGTTTGCCTTTTACGAGCTGCCTGGCAGGAAGGCTATTCTGCAAGGGATCCTGGCCCAATACAGGGAAGTTAGTAAAAACTATATGTTCTAAATATAAGATCCGAATCCAGGGCAACCTTCACCGAGCTCATTATAGGATGAAACATATTTTTTATAATAAATTTGATATATTACAAAATATACTAAAAATGGGTTGCCTAAAAAGTACTGGACAAAACATTTTTTAAAAATATTTTTTATGAAATGTTGCAATAATAAATTTTATCCTGACTTATAGTATAAGATATGGAATATGCAGACGCTGGGTTACCTGTCATGATGACAGAAAAAAAAATCAACATATGCGCTGCTTAATTGTGAAAAAATTAAGAATAATAAAAACCTTTTTTTTTTAAATTGAACTATAAACATTCTCGCCAGGATTTTTTAAGGCTTTAAAATGATATATAATATCCAAAGTATTACGAGTATGTGCAATCTATTCTCAGCTCGGTGCAGGTCAATGTAGGTTCAGATCTTCTACTATACTAATATGTATATAATATTACAAGCATATATAGATACACCTTTTTTTTGTAATAAATTTCATAATCTGAGTAGAATTTTCGAATATTAACTCCTCCAAAAAAAAAGTTAGAACTCTTTATGTCATACACCTTTTTTTGAAGTAACTTATCCACTATACACTTTATTTAATTCTTTCTGTTACTTTCCAGCCAACCGGTTTCACTTTTTACTGCATCATTAGGGATTTAAAACTAAAGATAAAAAAGGCTTACAATTTAACGTTCAATTACTTACTTAACTTAATTATTTGGTTCTAAACGTACTTATTTGGTTGGATGTTACTGACCCACATACAAAAATGTTAACAGTAAACAAACCACAACAAAGTTATACCACAGCAAGTCTTTTTCCCCAAAAACAGGGATTACAGTTAGATTGAAAAATGTCATTGTATTAAAAAATAAAATTATATGTCAACTTCTAGAAAAACAATTTAGAAAAATAAATCGAAAAATATAAATGATGTCAAACGATATAAAATGTCAGAATATCGAAACATGAAAATACCATAGTCTAATTGTCAAAAAATACGAATAACAAATAAATTAAATTATTAAAAAAATAGAAATAAATTAAATTAATATAAGATATAAATTACATAAAAAACATGAAAATAAAATTAATTGTGAAAATCTATCTAAATATTAATCATTAAAATAAATCGTTCTATTTTAAACATTTAAAAATGTAAATTGAGTAGCGGAGAGTTTTTTAAGTCTAACTGATCGTTCAATAAAGTTGGGCCATTTTGAAGTCTGTTTATTTCTAGCACTTCTAGAGAATTGAGTTTCCTGCCTTTGTTACAAAAATGAAGAAATTCAAAGTTACATGTTGGGTCAAAAGTATGACCCTCGTCCAATAAATGTCTAGCAAAGGCAGAATCTCTTTTTCCCGAGCGCCAGCTTCTAAGATCTTCCCTTAATCTTATTGAAAACGATCTTCCCGGCTGACCCACGTATGTACCATTGCAATTTTTACAATATAACCTATAAATTCCACTCTTTGACATTTTTGGCACTTTAGTTTTATTATTGAAAAGTAATGTTTTTACAGATTTAGTTGTATAGAAAACTAGCTTCTTATCTTTTAGTAATCTTGAACATTTATAGGAAACATATAGGATATGGCAATCTTACATAGTTTTTAACCTTATTAGTTATTGGCTACCTTAGAAACTTCAGAATATAACGCCTGTTTTATGTAATTCTAGTTCTTCTTCCTTATAATGCAATTTATTAGTCCTTGGTTATATACATTGTTTTTGGCTATTATTTTAACGGTTTTCAGCTCTTCTTGAAAATCTTCATAACTTAGTGGTATTACCATAAGACGATGAACTATTGCATGAAAAGCAGCATGCTTGTGACAGTCTGGGTGAAATTAATCTACTGGTATTATATTATCACTATATGTCTCTTTTCTATAAATTTTGAATACATGTTTTTTTTTATTTTTATTACTTATGTTAATACATAATTAATTTTATCGCCTCTGTGGTCTAGCGGTTCAGTTGTTGGACTTGACTGCATGAGGTCCCGGGTTCGAATCCCGGGTCGGGCAACAAAAAGTAAATTGGATTTTTCCAATTTTCTAATGAAAAAAAATGTTGCTCGGGATTGGAAATGTGCCCGGTTGGCGATAGGCTTGCCTCCTATCACACTGTGGGACTTAGTGTCTTCGGCTAGTCGTGGGTGCCCTGGTTGTGCCTCTGCCTACCCCTTCAGGGATATGGGCGTGAAGATACTTTAATACATAATTTAAAGTTTACTTGGTGGTAGCCAATTTCCATTGAAAATTTTATACCTGAATGTATTGCATTTATATATGATAAAAAAGTATGAAGTTCATCGATCGATCCGGTCCAGAGACATAAAACATCATCAACATACCTATACCAGTATGTGATACACTGTTGAAATTTGTTATTGTAAATCTACTTTTCTACACTATTCATAAATGTGTCTGGACATAGTGGTGAAAGAGGGCTTCCCACAGCCAAAGCATCTAACTGTCTTTAAGACATGTTGTTGTAAGTAAAATAATTTTGTGATAGACATACATCGACAATATGTGTTAAGCAATAATTTTCTGAGGTTCCAATATCGATTCGGACATTACTTGAATGATATCAGGTATGCTAGGAAATAGATTTCTCACGTGGAAGGAAACTAGTATGCCTTCCTCCGGTATAATGACGACTTTAATATTGTTTATTAGATCCTAACTATTTTTAACAGCAAACTGTGGTTTATACTTTGTTACGCTCTTGAAAATATTGTTAATTTCTGCTGCAAGTTTGTATGTACATCTGTGTAAGGCACTACCGGTCTAATGGGTATTTCTGATTTATGAAGTTTGAAGTATCCGTGTAGTCGAGGTATTTTGGGATTGATAACAGACTTAAAAATGGCCCAACTTTATTGAATGATCAGTTAGACTTAAATAACTCTTCGCTACTCAATTTACATTTTTAAATGTTTAAGATAGCACGATTTATTTTAATGATTAATATTTAGATAGATGTTCACAATTAATTTAATTTTCATATTTTTATCTAATTTATGTCTTATATTAATTTAATTTATTTCTATTTTTTAATAATTTAATTTATTTGTTATTCGCATATTTTCGACAATTAGACTATGGTATTTTCATGTATCGATATTCTGACATTTTATATCGTTTGACATCATTTATATTTATCAATTTATTTTTTTCTAAATTGTTTTTCTAGAAGTTGACATATAATTTTATTTTATTTATACAATGTCATTTTTCAATCTAACTGTAATCCCTGTTTCTGGGGAAAAAGACTTGCTGTGGTATAACTTTGTTGTGGTTTGTTTACTGTTAACATTTTTAAATGTAGGTATCGTCAGTAACATCCAACCAAATAAGTATTGAACGTTAAATTGAAAGTCTTTATATCTTCAGTTTCAAAGCCCTGATGATGCTGTAAAAAATGAAACCGGTGGGCTGGAGAGTAACAGAAAGAGTTAAATAAAGTGTATAGTGGATAAGTATAAGTGTTTACTACAAAAAAAACGTGTGTCTACAGTGGAATTCCACCAAGTGCCGACGATAGCAAGTATAGATTCAAGCATAAATATTTAGTTTCAACAAACTTAACAACTTACATCTTCCACGTCCACTATGTTACTTTTACTAGACATCATTGTGTTTCAATGTTTCAGAGTCTACTAGTGTCTGTTATTTAATATACTAAATATGTGGGCTATAATGTTATTCTTTTTATTAATGCAATTAAAATTCTTAATAAACATTACAACTAGGTAAAAATACACTAAATTAAGTAATCACAAAATAAAAAGTCATAATTAAAAATCCAAAAAATTTATTATGTTAAATTATAGCAATATACCTATATATAAAACAAGAACTTTTGCCGTTACAGTTTTATGACTTTGATAACATTTTGCACTTTCCTAAATTAAATTTACTAATGGGTTAAACTGTCTAACAAAAAGTGATTTTACCCTAGTTAGAAGTTAACTCTGAGTTAAATACTCGTACTTAATCCAAGAACGTGGAATTGGCCCTTACAGGAGTATCGTTACGTGGCATTCGAAGTAGTACACGCAAATAACAAAAATGACCGAACGCGAACTTGGACTGTTCACTGTTTGATGTAAAATTTGACTATAATATTAGAACGCAAACAAGTTGACGGATTTTACGATGGTAAGAAATTTACGTCGCCTAAAGTCACTAACGGTGCGTTACCAAACTGAAGACGAGAAGTTAGGCGTTCAGTAAAAGCAAGTATACCCTCCGAACCGGAACACGTCAACGGCAAGCGCTGACGTTATGACGACAGGAATAGGTAAGGAGGTGCTACTAATCCGGGCGAGTCGCTGCGAAACTCCACCAGTTAGTAAAAATAATTTTGTCGTTGTTGTCATTGAAATTTAGACAAAATTCCATTGATAATTAAGTATTGTATTTACATGAAAATAATGGCAATCTCTGGACAATTTATACAAAATATAACATCAAAGCAAGCAAATTACTTACTACAATACTTGGGTTATATGACAACGATTAAATCTGACAGAAATACTAATACAAATATTAGAATAATAAACCCTTAACTCCAGAAATGTCATCATGCCCACAATCATTCCACAATCCGTTAATGCTAATCCCTCGACTAACATAGCAGTGAAAATATAAATAATGTATTAATTCGCAGTACAATCTTCTTCATCTTGAAAGATTGCCAAGCCAAATATTTACGAATCTTAGCTATGTGGAGATTTTTTTATGACATTGGAAGGCAAACAAGCAGACGGATTTCCTGATAGTAAGAAATTCCCGCCGCCTAGAGACATCAAAGGTGGTAATGGTGCGTTGCCAATCAGAGGTTGGGATGTTAGGCCTCGAGCAAAAGTAAGTTTACCAGCTACCTTACCCTCCGAACCGGAACACGTCATAACATTATGGCGGCAGGAATAGGTAAGGCGGTGGTACCAATCCGAGTGAGTCGCTGCGCAACTCTACCACCTAGTCAGATGTCATTGTGTTAGCGACGGCAAGCCTATGCTTGCCTTTTACGAGCTGCCTGGCACAGGAAGGCAGATAGTCTATTCTACAAAGAAGCCCGAACCCACACGGGAAAGAAACATGAAACACGAAGAACACGGGGAAATATTGTGCCAAGAAACATGAACTTATGTTTAAGCTGCTTTATTTTGTGTGAAGCTTGGCTCCGACTTAGCAACAATACTTAGGTACTATTATAAAACAAAGAAAGAAAGTTATGGGATTTTAGACCTATTGTGGAAGCCTGCTTACTATTATTCCCTCCAGACGTCACTATGGTGGCAGTAAAAAGTGAGGCGTGATCCCTACCCATGCCCGGACAAAATATGTTTGCTGATAAGCGATCGCACAGGCGAAACCACTGTCAAATACTAGATTGATGTACATAAAACCATCAACATAAACAGGTATGTTAAAATTATACAAAAGCATTCTTTTCTAAAAATACTTATGTTAATAAAGTGAATTTTTTTCTGTCATATGATAATGCAACTTTGTTGTGAATATGGTAACATGGTAATTACATGTGTAGGTATGTTAACGAATAAACTTAATTACCATTTTTTGTTTGTAATTAAGATTTATTTTTAAATATGCTTAGGAATTTCACAATAATTACCTACACTAACTTAAAAATATCAGAGAAAATCTCATTACTGCAGTTCCGTACTTCAATTGAGAGTAGGAACCCTGACAGTTTCACTCTTGTTTTCAACTATCCGTTTAAAGACAATTTTGAGTTATGACTATATTCTTTCATCGACAGATACGATCTCAGATTATATAGTACTCTTTTTTTTTTGGAATTACTAACGTGTTGCCAACCTCGCGGTTTTTACAACTTCACAGGGCTTTGTGGGCTGAGCAGAGTGCTCAGCCCGAGACATCATTATTTAGATGGATTGGACTGTTCCCTACAACGCCAGCAACAAGGGCTGTCTCCCGGGAGACCGTACCTCAACTTGGTGCTGCGTTCTGGTTACTGCGTGGACTAGGTGGAGGAATAGTGGCGGCTCGTCGCTCGGCGTTAGGCGCCGGGCGCAAGAGAGGTTTCCGTCGCCTAGACCGGCGGCGACGGTGTAGTGTAGTGTCTTGTGAATTTTTGTTCCGGTTGGGATTGGGAGGGAGGCTCGCGTTTGCCGCGGTTATTGGATCCGGTGGATCCGATAACACGTGACGGGGTCTCTTAAGTTTGGCGGGCGCGTTTGCGGCCGGTGTGTAGTCACACGCGGGTGCTAACACCGGGTTGGATATAGTACTCGTAATACTACGACACGATAGAACAATATGATTTCATAAGAAAGAGATAAAATACGTTTAGTTCTGTCAGATTAGTTCGAGCATGACATTTCTACAGACTTATAATCGATTGCTTACAAAATGTTAATTCAAAAAGAGATGACATGCCCTGACCTAAGCGAAATCTCTAAAATGTTCCATCTCTCTTCTTTTTTTTAATTGGAAAAATGTAGCACACACTTATAAGTTTAGTTCGTGCTCAATGGTATTACCACCAATATCTGGGGGCACGACAGTGCCATCGCCAAGTCGAGTAAAAAAGCGGTATGGCCATACCATCCTTTTCTCAAGGCGTTTCGGGCCCTTTTCGACCCCCTATAATTACATATTAATCAAACAAGAATCTTGAATTTTCACTTACTAAGCAGGCGTTCTCTAAACAATGTATATTTAAATTTTCATTTAATATGTACCAATAATTTAAGAATTGTAACTTGTCAAACTTTCTTAAATTTGTCACTCATTGGCTGGCTTACTGTCTGACCGATCATCAAAAATCCAAGGCACTTCTAGCAGACATAGAACCTTCAAATTTAGTGTTTAGTATTTTAATCAAAGAAAAACGTAAACATTTCATAATTTCTGTCTAGTTTTCTAAATACATCAACTGCATCCTCCCTTATAAATGTAGAGGATTACAAAGTTACATTTGCAGTCGTCATTAATATTCTAGACGTAAAAGGTATCAAAAGGTAGGACTCTAGAAAAAGAAATGAGATGCCATCAAAAACAATCTATCAAGAACTAAGCCTCTCAGCTCAGCTTTTTTACCGTAAAAAATTATGAGATCTATGTAATACCAAGTTGGTTAATTTATTTAGTCCTTAAGGGACCTTCTGTCTTAAGTTATTACGTAATTTATCATCACATCAACATTAAAATCTTTTACAATTTAAATAAATAGATCGACTTGGCCATTGCATGATATAACAAGATGACAATAGATGACGAGATCTCTGTTTGTATATAATATACAGGTTCAGTGGAACTTCTGGTTCCATATTGGGATGGTAACTGGTCCTCTATATTGACGAAAAGAACATAAGGGAATTCCCTTTTTGTTTGGTACCACTAGGTACGTCATAATGACGGTACTGATTCTTCTTTCCTTCTTGTATTCTGGATGAGTTACTAGTATACTCTATATATTACTCTTTCTCGTCATTTCCCTTAAAGCTTCCATATTGTACTAATTTATGTTCAACAAAAAAATCGTTATTCACTTAATCTCCATCTATTCACACTAATGCTTTTGTATGTCTAGTAGAATTTCGTCATTTACAAAAAGCTGAAAAAACTGATTTTCAGGTAAAATTCAAGGCACAGAAAATGACTATCTATTGAATACATAACTTGGATGTGAAACTGTATCATGTGCATCCATTTCCGTCGATGTTAAAATTTCTGCATCCGAAAAAAGGTTCAATTCGCAGCATTATGCAGTCAATTCGTGAAACATTTACGAATAGTTAATGTTGGAGCGTTTGGCCTATATAAAGCCCACCGAGGTATCGACAAATAACTCTAATCGATTCACTCAGTAATCTAACGTAGAACCTATCCGAGGTACGGTCTTCTGGGAGACAGCCCTTGCTGCTGGCGTAAGGGCTTGTACGCATAACTGCGATGCGTCGTCGCATCGCAAAAACCTGGGACCTCGCACGACGTATCGCAAGAAGATACGAACTGATTCGCATCGCGTATTTCTCTGATGTTAGATACGTCACTTGCTGACCATGTTATGTTTAGTTCGATCTGAGACTGCGCGCGTAGACAAGATGTGTACTTTAATTTAAAAAATGACAGAATACGACGTTGATTTTTTAATATAAGTGATTGAGGAGCGCCCTGTTTTTTGGGACATAAGTTTATGAAATATATCATCGGGATTCATAACAGTAATAACTGGATATAAACCTAAAATCTTCATTGTTTCTTTTTCCTGTGTCTCTTAAGCAATAACAAAAGCACAACTTCCTTTTAAGATGTCACGACCTTGTTTTGAATTAAATATGATTGTTTCAATTAAATAAGCACTGTTGACGGTCATCGAAGGAATGGTCACCTTTGGAGACGCCTTGCCTTGCAGTTCGTGTCGACACTTTTTGCGTTGCTAGTTCGCATCGAATCGTATCGCAGTTTTGTGTTCAAGCCCTAAATCCAATTAGTCTAAGTAGATAAATATATAAATTAATATATTCATAAATTCGATGTCTTGGGATGAGCACTTTTCTCCGCCCCCAAAGCCCGTTAAAGTAAAAAAACGCGATGTTTTCATACAAGTCACTTGTAAAAAGTATGTTCACGCCCATATCCCCAAAGACGTAGGCAGACACACAACCAGGGCACCCACGACTAGCAGAAGACACTAAGTTCCACAATGTGATAAGTGACAAGCCTATCGCCAGCCGGGCACATATCCAATCCCTGGCAACGTTATTTTTATTACAAAATCGGAAATATACATTTTATTTTTTTATTGCCTGACCCGGGGATTGAACCCGGGACCTCAAGAAGTGAAGTCCGATGCCGGACCGCTAGACGACAGAGGCGATTTACTTGTACTGCGTCTTTTGTACAGTACGGTCGATTTCTTGAGGATGCCTCGCTGTTGACTTGAGGTGGTCGGTTATCGTTCGGACTCTCTTCGTAAACTGGTCGAGGTTGTGAGCAGTTCGTTCTTAGGCATTTTCATGTCCAGAGTTATTTGGAAGATTTCGCGTTACAATAGTTATACAAGTTCTTCGGAATTGTCAAAATAAATGCTTCGTCTACTCTGGTATTATGTACTTCAGCTAAGCAATTACTGATTCTATAAAATGTGCTTGTCCGATAATTTAATTCACATTTTGTTACCCTCTCAAATAAAGTTTACATAAAAGAACAATAACATTATAAATCCTTTACGTCAACTCGTATTACTTACCTACAGTAATTAGTACACTGGAATTCGTAAGGATCGTATAAATCCATGAATTATTAACGGTTAGGCGTAGGTATGTGTAGATGTTTAACGGCCAATATTAATAATCTATCCTAATCCAAAACTTACTGTCCTAGATTGATATTTTGATCCATTTTTATGTTATCCGCTTGCCAATAACATAACATTTTTAATTATTTATACGGGATATGCAACTAGGCCGAAATATCGACAAATAAAATAAAAAGAGATCGTGAGTATCCCGTATAAATAATTAAAAATGTTATTAATTCGCGACGATTTAAGTTTAAAATCCTATGCCAATAACATATCTGTGGACAGGTTAACTATGGTAATTAGGTATAGGATAGGCCGGCGGATACGCAGCAGCTATCTAGATTGCTTGAAATCCATTAGATTGAGATTCATTATTAACATTGGCCGTAAGTAATTAATCAATTTAAATCAGTCTAAGTGGTCTGAGTGGTGAAAGAGAAGCGTGAAAGGGAGAGGTTGGCTAACAACTTCGAGATGAACACCAAACTCTTTTGGAGGGAGGTGAAGAAGTCTCGGAGTTGTTCGTCTGCCTCCAGAATTAATAGAATTAAGTCTAAGAGTGGTGATATTCTTACAAGGACGCATGACGTGTTAAAACGGTGTAGTGAATTTTATGGAGATATGTATGAATGTGCCCAAGATGCTGCCGTTGGGTCCGAGTACTCATATGACTCGGACATAGCGGATGCATCTGACGGCATTATGATGGAAGAAGTTAAATGGGCGATAAGAAGTATGAAATATGGTAAGGCTGCGGGAGTAGATAGGGTTACAGCTGAGATGATCAAACTTGGTGGTCCTGCCGTACGGGACTCTTTCTGGGTTCTTTGTAACAAATGTTGGAAGACCGGCAGAGTACCCGACGTGACTGGCGACGTGCGGTCATCATGCCCTTGTATAAAGGCAAGGGCCATTAGTTTGATCAGTTTAGCATCAAAAGTGTATGGAAAAATAGTTAAAAGGAGGATGCAAAGGATGTCCGATGGAACATTGTGGGAGGCTCAAGGCGGTTTCAGGTCTGGAAGAAGATGTACGGATCAAGTGTTTTCGCTCCGCAACATTGTAGAGAAGCATCTGGCTGTTGGTCAGAAGGTTTTCTGCGGTTTTGTGGATCTCGAAAAAGCGTTTGATAGGGTTGTACGTAAAGAACTTTGGAACATTTTACCAGATTATGGGATAGTCGGGTCCCTGCTGCGTGATATCACCTTGGTTCGATGTTAATATTGGCATCAAACAGGGTTGAGTCAGCTTGCTTGTTTATCTTATATTTGGACAAATGTCTTCAAAGGTTAAGATCATTGAATGTGGGAATGCGTATGGGTGAACAAGTGGTGAACTGCCTGCTTTATGCAGATGATGCTGTACTTTTGTGCTCTACACCATCTGAACTGCAAACCCTGGTCACAGTTATGGAAGGAGATTGTAAAGAAAGGGGCTTACATTTGAATGCGATGAAAACCAAAATAATGGTGTTTGAAAGAGACGTAGCCAGAACGGATGTAAGAGTTTTAGTTGATGATGTAGTGCTGGAACAAGTGATTGAAATTGTATAGCTTGGTTGTGCTTTTAGCGGGGATGGAAGGTACACCGTGGATGTAGAGAGGAGAGTGAGTGCAGGGAATAGTGTGAATGGAGCGTTGGGTAAGCTATTCCAAAGCGAGGTTTTGAGTCAAAAAGCTAGACTCGCTTTGCATAATTCTGTGCTTATTCCAACAGTTGGGTATGTCAGAAAGAGCATGAAAGTAGGATAAATGCGGTCGAAATGAGAGTACTACGGAAAATCTGTGGTGTAACGCTCGCTGACCGCATTCGTAACAGTGAGATCCGAGAAAGAGTGGGATTGAAAGAAAGTGTTGGTGTTAAAATGCGAAAGGGCATGCTCCGCCAAGGGAGACCAAGGCTGACATTTCACGATCAGATCAATCGGATATTATCCGTGGGTGGTGTCAAGAGTCTCTGAAACCGGCGTGTTTGTATGAAAAGGGTTATGAATATGAAGGAAGCAAGACTGACAAACCTTGTCAGGATCGTGAGGTCTGGCACTCGATACTCTCTGCCTACCCCGTAAGGGACTTGGCGTGAAGAAATGTATGTGTATGTATATATAATCTGCTTTCTTAGAGATTAGATTCAATTTGTATAATTTGTCCAGGAATTTTTATTTACCTTATTTTCAATCTATTTTAATGTAGTTGTTTTACGATGTCTTTTTAAAAAGTCAATCAAAGCCTACTTAGATTGTAAGAGGGTCAGTACACTGTAGGTTTTGCAGTTCTATCTGTTCAGTTTAACCCGTCGTTGAATTACGTTTGAATGATCGTCAACAAAATGTACGCATATAAATGTGTCACCGCTTTATACGTTAAGTTATACGTCAGTAAATTCAAGCTCGATTCCTATAATTAACGAACCAAAATCCGTTACTTTTACCATTGGTTGTTTATATAAAAGTAACGAACGGGAGTTAAATCCTAAAGAGATACGGATTTGTTAAAAAGAGACAAAGAGATGTTTTTAAGTTATATGTCGATTCCAACGGTATTTATACAACTAAATTTACTATAGAGCATTGTTGCACTTCTTTATATTATATTACTATTTCTATGCAATAAACATGGACAAAACGAAAGAGATGTCAGTACAAGTGTGAGTCAGCAATATTAGGAAATTAACATCAGGGTGCTGACTACGAAAACTAAACAGTAAAAGAATGATATGACGACGAGATATTTAAACTTTTTTTTTATGATATTGGGAGGCAAACAAGTAGATGGATTTCCTGATGGTAAGAAATTCACGCCGCCTAGATACACCATAGGGTGGTAATGGTGAGTTGCCAACCTGAGGCCGGGACGTTATATAAATACTTCAAAGTCAAACGTTTTTTTGATGGAGTATTTGTTTTGCAAGCTGACAACAACAAGAACAGAAAGTGACCAAGACGTATTCCTTAAGATTTATTTAATTTTTTTCTTATAAAAAAGAGGCCAATGAGGTAAGTGGGTCACCTGATGGAAAGTGATCACTGACGCCCACGGACATCCGCAACACCAGGAGTATCATAGATGCGTCGCCGACCTTTAAGGAATGTGTACGCTCTTTTCTTGGCTGTCTTCAAGTCATCATCGTTTGGCAATACCGCCCTCGGTAACTGATTCCACAAAGGTGTTGTGCGAGTTAAGAAATGTCTTCGGAATCGCACAATTGTAGATCACCATGCATCTAGATGATGGGCATGATACTTTAAACTCGGTCGCGATGTCCGAAAGTGGAAGGTGGAATGGATATTTCCGAAATAAACCCAAGGATCTACCAAAATTGTCACATATTAGATTACCAGTTTAGATGGTTATAATAATTGGGTTACTCTGGTAGCGCAGTTCACACATTTCACTAAGATCCAAGGATACCTTTATCTCCTCTTAAATCCACAATTTATGGATCCATGAATACTATTTTTTCTTTCCTAAACCACCAAGTGGTTCCATGGATATTTTTAATTCTAATCAACTGACTATTGCATTATTGGTCTGGGTCTTGAAAACAGAAAAGAATTAATCATCTATCATCTCTTTGCTCGTACGAGATGAGCGCAAGTAAAAAATATAGGTTATTATCACCAAAAATATCACTGGAGTTGGAGTACTGTACAGCACTTGTTCGGGTAGGGATCGCCGCTGTGGTTTGGCGGTTCAGTTGTCAGACTTGACTGCATGAGATCCCGGGTTCGATTCCCGGGTCGAGCTACAAAAAAAATAGATAATGTATATTTTCAATTTTCTTATAAAAATAATGTTGCCTGGGATCGGATATGTGTGAAGTTGGCGATATGCTTGCCACCTATCATATTGAGGGACTTAGTGTCTTCGGTTCGTCATGACTGCCCTGGATGTACCTCTGCCTACCTTTTTAGGGATATGGGCGTGAAAATATTTACCCTTACCTATTCCTACAACTGCGTGCTTTATTAAAAAACAAGGTATCCTCTTTTTATCACTTTGTGATTCCTGGTTTGTAGGTCGTTCAATGAAAGACTGAGAAAAATATAATATAATAATTAATAAAAAAAATTATAAACATTTACCACTATTAAATTATTTAAGGATCAACTTTAGACGTTAACTCTTGAACTGTATTGGAAAATATCAAATTCACATAGAATAATAAACTTGTAGAGAAGTGCTGAAACTCCAGTTAATTCTTCACTTTGAAATCGTTAAATAATTCTTCCAACAGAGGATTACCACCAAGCTCAGCCAACTAGAAATAAAAATCGATGACTGTTCATTAATGTTCCTGATGAATCAATGTATTATTCTTCGTTATTCGTTAATTTTCTTGATAGACCGCCTCGTTGGTCGAGTGGCTAGCGTACTCGCCTAACTACAGCATTTGTGTGATGAAAATTTAGATATCTGCATTGGTAAGGGTAAGTATTTTCACGCCCATATCCCCAAAGAGGTAGGTAGAGGCACAACCAGGGCACCCACGACTAACCGAAGACTCTAGGTCCCACAACGTGGTAGGTGGCAAGCCAACTGGGCACATATCCAATCCCGAGCAAAGATTTTTTTAATCAGGTAATTGGAAAATTCAGGTGCTATCCCATAATCTGGTAAAATGTCCCAAAGTTCCTTACGTACAACCCTATCAAACGCTTTTTCGAGATCCACAAAACCGCAGATAACCTTCTGACCAACAGCCAGATGCTTCTCTGCAATATTGCGGAGCGAAAACACTTGATCCGTAGATCCTCTTCCAGACCTGAAACTGCCTTGAGCCTCCCACAATGTTCCATCGGACA
>NJDC01000701.1:215846-227077 GCA_002245475.1 Calephelis virginiensis | reverse complement strand
ACGGGCCTGGCGTGATGGGTGGCGGCCCCCATCGCCGCATCTGCCTCTTTTCGTACCGACGAGGGCGGATCGGTACGCGTCACCTCCAGGGAACGCCCTAACCGACTCTGCGCTACTTTTTCGGGCCAGAATTGCAGTCCAATGGACTGACAGGGATCGCAACGTGCACGCTTCTGGCCAATGACCCCCAAATTATATATTTATGTTAAATGGATGTTAGTCAACGCTACTAATACATAGAAATACTTAAGTAAATACCAGAATACATTTAATGAACAAACCCATACCTAGAAACACAGACACATCAATTTTAATTACCCTAATAATATCTACTCCAGCTGGAAATCAACGGTCTACCAACCACTCATTTCGTTTATGAAGACCCTATAGTCAGGGTGTGAGGCTGAATGTCGTTCTACTACTTGTGTATGTAACTTCAACTTATATGATACTGATACAAATATTTATAAAAGAGTATCCTTTTAGCAGTCGGTTAAACATGTAAGTAACAAAAATTATGTATGAAAATAATGAAATAAAACTTTATTATGGATGCTCTGCAATTATGAATCATGGAGTATGATTTCCCTTGTTAATAAAAAAGAATTAACAATACCTAATTGGTAGTTTTTTTATAATTTGCCAACAAAGGACGTCTTGCGACTAATTACTAAATTTGGAATTAATTTCATATAAGTTGACCCTGACTTCTTTGGGTAAAATCTCATCTTGTCCGCTTTACTCTAACTTGAGTTAAACCGTCAACAAACAAGGAGGTTATTAATCCAGCTGCTAGTTTTTTTGTATGTTTGTTACGCGATTACTCTGCCAATTACAAACCAATTTTATTGATTTTTTTGTAAAATTATGGGTCAAGATTTCGAGGTAGTCTTGTATAAATTTTAATATGATCCAACGAGCAGTTTTTGAGTTAGCCATATATATCCATAATATTGTAAATTTGAAAGTAACTGAGTCTATCTATCTGTCTGTTACACTTTCACGCTTAAACCACTCCACCAATTTTTATAAAATTTGGCATGAATATAACGTTGAGAAAGGACATAGAGGGGAAAACCGCGGGAAAATATCACATTCCTATGGGAAACAAAGTTAATCGGAAGAACACGTAGCGTAAAGCGTAACGTTTGAAATAATTGTTTGTTTGCTAGAATAGCTATCTCGGTTAATCTAGGTGGTAGAGTTTCGCAGCGACTCGCTCGGATTGGTACCTTACCTATTCCTGCCACCATAACGTCATGACGTGTTCCGGTTCGGAGGGTAAGGTAGCCTGTAAAGTCGAGGCCTAACATCCCGACCTCAGGTTGGCAACGCACCATTATCACCTTTGGTGTCTCTAGGCGGCGTAAATTTCTTACAATCAGGAAATCCATCTATACATAAAAAAAAACTGGTAGGAGGAGGAGGAGAAAATGTTTTAAAATCCTAGGACTTTTTTCTATTGTGAGCTTTCACTGCAAGCACTGTGTTATGGGTTAAATTTTCACAAAATTCATGTATGTCGGAATTATTTCCCTTTAAAAGCTCTAAAATGAAATCCGAAACAGCATATTTCCATTTTTTAAGGTTAGCTGAATGTAACCTTTTTTATGATGCTAACCAAACTTGTATCAAAATAATGCATTATTGCGACGCTATTTTTATTTACATGGTATCAATCCTTATCCAAATAAATACGTTGTTCATTACAAGTACCTATTTAATTTTAAATGCACTTGATATCATTCCATTCGTATGAATATATTATACAAGGTCGGTGGCCTCAGTTAGCTCAGCAAGATACAATGCCGGGCGTAGTTGCTCGGTTCCTTACGGAACGGTTGTACTCAGATAACTACTTTTAAATTTATTATTTTCAGATGATCATCGTATAATGCTTGTTAGATGAATAAGCATTGTTTTAGTTTATGTAGTTTTGTAAATTTCCTTATCTTAATGATACATTACTTATTTGATTTTGTAGTATCTTAGGGTGATTCTTTTACTGATGTCTTGTCGTTTAAAAATTCATTTTAAAAAAAGTAAAAAAAAAATATTGAGTAACTGATTTTTCAATTACTGATATTCTTGCATAAATGTTAATTTAATATAAACTTATAAATTAAAAATTGCCAAGAAAAAGATATCAACTTTCTCAACAGTCTTCCACTGCAAAACGATTGCTGCGCAGCAATGAGACAGAGGATGAAAATGAGCATAATGTAGTAACAGATGTCCTTAATATTAATTAAACTATTAGATATAAGGCCAGTTTTCAACAATGGCATGAATATCAGCTTGCCGAGCACCCCGGCTAAAGCGAATTCGGTACAAGAGCAAAGAGAACAACAACACTATTTGTCATGGTATTAAATATTAAAAATAATACAACTATAGTAATTATTGTAGTTATTTCACACACACTTTCCCTTGTCCGCTTTACCCTTCCGGTACACTTAAGGAGTTATCCCAGATTACTAGAAAACCAGAACATCTAAGCTCGTCGTTTCCGAATAGTTGCAAGCTACATAAACATGCATCAAATCCTATTCATAGCAAAGAACACGACACTAATAGTATTATAGTTATAAACGAAACATTTACCTGTGCAAAGTAATATTTTTTTTCCCAAAAACACATTTTTGCCGCTTATTTGCGCTGCGATGCGTATTGGTTTCGACGTATTTGCCGCGGACGGAGCGGCAATGGGCGATACTGCTTTGACTACGCGGCTGTCGGCCAACGAACAATTTGAGTTATATACAATATTCGTTTTGCTTGAGGTATCCACTTTACCCGAGTTTCCCCTACCCTTGGAGAACGCCAGTCGTTTAATCTGAAGTTACAAATGTTGAATGGTTTTTGCACATTCAATGCTCAAAATTTTGTTGCTACATTTTCTAAATGTGTGTTTCTAAAAAAGTGTCTTTACGTCCATATTTTCCAAGCAGAGGTACAACTAGCCGAAGACACTAAGTCCTACGATGTGATAGGTGGCAAGCCTATTGCCAACCGGGCATAACTCCAACCCCGGTCATTATTTTATATGAAAATTGAAACTACACATTTTCTATTTCTTCTTTTTTTGTTGCCTGACTAATGATTCGAACCCAAGACCTGAAGAAAGTCATGTCTGACGTCGGACTATCCGATTGTACTACAGAGACGATGTGTGTTTAACTAAATTTTCAAAATAATCTTCAGTTAGAAGTTTCTATAACTTTGAAGACAGTTGAATTACACAGAAATTGCCTGTAGAGACTGTTGAAACTGTAGAGAGAATAACGTATTCCTACAATTTATGAGGTAAAATTAGAAAAAAGGTGTACGTTCTGTTTTCACGCCAAAGTTGCTGAAGTGATTTTGATAATGCTTACATTTCGTGTACCATGATAATGTCATCGACGATCATAGTGGCCATAGTGTTCAAGGTCACAATGTGATATTCAAAAGAAAAACTAGCAAATCTCGACTTTTGTTGTTTTTATTGTTTTTTGTTAGTGTAAAAATCTGTTATTAAAACAATTTCATGATCTGATTAGGATTTAGATTACCTCGTCCAAAAAAAAAGTTAGAACTCTTTATGTCATACACACTTTTTTGAAGTAAACACTTGTACTTATCCACTATACACTTTACTTAATACTTTTCGTGACTCTAGCATACTGGATTCACTTTTTACAGTATCATCAGGGCTTTAAAACTAAAGATAAAAAACTGTTTTAATTTAACGTTCAGTACTTATTTGGTTGAAAGTTACCAAAAGTTTAAGAAAGTGTCTACAGAATGGAATCCCGCCAAGTGGCGACAAGTGCCGGCAACATGTATAAATTTCTATTCTTCATGACATAACTAGCCGACTTCTGCCCATTACGTTGGACAATTATTTAAGCGCAGTTAAACTACGAACAACAGACTCCAAATAACAAACTGCCAGCTCTTAAGGTACCTCGAGGAGCACCAGCTGTTAAATGATCGTCAATACGGTTTCCGTCGTGGTCGTTCAGCTGGTGATCTTTTGGTTTACTTAACACATCTATGGGCACAAGCAGTCGAAAGTAAGGGAGAAGCATTGTCTGTCAGTTTGGACATAGCGAAAGCCTTTAATCGGGTGTGGCACAAGGTGCTTCTATCGAAGCTTCCTTCTTACGGTCTTCCTGAGAAATTATGTACATGGATCACTAGTTTTTTGACGGGGCGTATATTTTGGCCGACATAATATATCTTGCGAACATGTCATCGAGAACCGGAACCAACTTGTGTCTGAAATTGACAATCTTTTGTCTGAAATTTCGTTTTGGAGCCAGCAGAATCTGGTGCAATTTAACCCTAGCAAGACACATGTTTGCACGTTTTCCGCTAAATAGACTCTCTTTGTCGCATCTCTTCGATTTGAGAGCGTTTCCCTTACTGCCACAGCCTGCATTGATATACTCGGCGTTGCCATTTCGTGAGATGTTCAATTTCGTGGTCATCTGGAGGAGAAGATTAAAATAGCCTCTAAAAACTTGATGTGCTCAATAAAACGAGACAGTATTTCAAGCCGACTCATCGCCTACAACTATACAAAGCGCAAATTCGGCCTCATATGGAGTACTGTTCTCAACTCTGGGCAGGGGCTCGACAGTACCAGCTCCTTCCATTTGACCATATTCAACGTAGAGCAACTCGAATTGTCAATGACCGGGCAATTACCAATCGGCTTAGTTCCTTGGCGTTGCATAGAGATGTTGGGTCACTCAGTGTTCTCTACCGCATCTATTATGGGGAATGCTCTGAAAAGTTGTTTGGTTTAATTCCAGTCACTGATTTTCACCTGCGGACATCGCGTCAGAGCTTAAGGTATCATGCCCATCATCTTGATGCGTGGTGATCTTCAACTGTGCGATTCCGAAGACATTTCTTACCCCGTATAACAGCTTTGTGGAATCAGTTACCGAGGGCGGTATTCCCAAACGATTATGACTTATAAACCTTCGAGAAAAGAGCGTACTCATTCCTTAAGAGTTGGCAACGCATCTGTGATACTCCTGGGGTTGTGGATGTCCGAGAGCGGAGGTGATCACTTTCCATCAGGTGACCCACTAGCTCGTTTGCCTCCTCTTCTATAAAAAAATATTTAATTACAATGTCGCGATTTGATTACTCCTTTATCGAAAAATAGCTAATGATTCTGAAATGGTTCCATATTAATTTTATCATGATCGGACTAGTATTTTTTGAGTTATACTCATTGACCTCCGAGTATATGGACATGAAGTGCGCAATGAAAAAGCTTGCCATTTGCTACAAAATATGGCAGCCACTCTGACATTATTAAGGCTGTCCAGAAAAAGTCGATATCGATGCATGATCTATTATTAGTGGTGTCGATAATTAAGTTTAGATAAATAGATAGGAATTATTATTGACCTACCGATTGCATCAACTTATTTATTTTGTGCTACTATATTGTTTTATAAATAGGGAAATGTAATAAAACGAAACAAAGAATATTAATTAACTTTTCATCAACCTATTTTTTTACATTGTGGTGTGCAAATATGTTTAAATTTATATAAATTAACTCTTTACATTTATTACAAGGATCATTATCATTTTAAAAAATGTGATCAGACTACATTCATACCACTTTCTTTACTTTAAAGTTAGCACCTGAAAGAATTCTTATAACGAAAGACTGTGACTGATATTTTCAATGGCAATGGTATCCATTCATATCTTGTCTTTTCTGGGAACATAAAACAAAATATCGTCAATTGTAATAGTGAAATTGTAATTGTAAATCACTTTAAAATTTCCGGGCTCCTTTGTAGAATAGACCATCCAAAAGGCGAGCAGAGGCTTACTGTCACTAGCACCGTGACATGTGACTAGGTGGTAGAGTTTCGCAGCGACTCGCCCGGATCGGTACCACCGCCTTACCTATTCCTGCCGCCATAACGTCAGTGCTTGCCGTTGATGTGATCCGGTTCGGACGGTATAGTAGCCGGTAAACTTACTCGAGGCCTAACACCCGGCCTCAGTTTGGCAACCCACCATTATCATCTTTGGTGTCTCTAGGCGGCGTGAATTTCTTACCATCAGGAAACCCATCTGCTTGTTTGCCTTCCAATGTCAAAAGAAAAAACAAAAAATGGCATTCTTGGCTAGCATGAGGACTGGCATGACGTCACTTTAAATCGATGCGAAAATAATCACAGACAAAAATGTCGTCATCTCTTTCGGCATACGTAGTATCAATATTTGTTAATATGTCGATTCGACGGGTATTTATGCAAATAAATTTGCTATAGCTCATTGTTGCACTTCTTTATACATTGCTATATTTATGGTTATACTTAATAACGCATAAATCACATAATATGACATTGACATCATTAGCGATGTTACAAAATAATAAAATGTGCAAATAATTACAAATAATTAAATGTACTTCATTATGGATGCTCCACATTTACAAACAAAGGAATATGGCTATCTTTGTCATTGCAGATAGTGGTACCATTTATATCAGATATCATTTGGTAGTCTTTTTTAATTTGCCAGACAAAGGTAACGTGCAACTAACAATTATATTTTTAATTATTATAATAATGTCCAAACGTACTCACTTCGTTGGACAAATAAGAATTACATCCGGTAACTTTGTTGCAACTTGATCTTCATATTATTATTATTATTTTTCTCTGTATTTTTTGTTCAATTAATATCAATCACTTTAACTTTTTTATCACTTAATTTTAAGCCACTACAAAAACAATTGTAAGTTTTTTGTTATATATTTGTTACGGCATTACTCGCCCAATAACGATCGAATTTTGGTGGCTTGTCATGGAAAACTATTTTACTATTTTTATAGAATTTAAATTGATTCCCACCCGAATAGTGATTTTTATGTTATACCTACTTGATAATGCTTCATTATCCTTGTAATAGATATAATTAAGCGATAAGTTTTATAATGATCTACTAAGATCCATTTAGCTCAACGATATTGTACCGTAGCATACAGATAACATAATCTGTGAATTTTACAGGCATGAATAACTTAAAAGTTATGTTAATTTCAGTAAAATTACGTACGTTGAGGTAAAAAAAAACAATGACTACTTTTGGTGAAGAACAGGTTTCCAAAAAAAATAATCTTGATATGGAATACGTAAGTATTTTTTTCTTTTAATTCATGTATTTATAATTTACTTGTTTTAAAGGTTTAAATCTCAAGGATCAGCAAAATATCTATTTTCAGTGATAGATTCAGAATTACACATATTTGCTAAAATAACTTTGGTGCCTTCATACCAGTCATGTGCCATTATGAAGACAGTAGATAAGCTGCAGAAGTAAAGCTTAACTTGGGGACGTCAAGTAGTAGATACTAGAAATTGAACAAGCAAACAGATTTTGTTTCGCCGCTATGGTTACGTCGATGTCATTTTAATGTTAATTAATGTTAAGTCCTGAGGTTATGATTGTTATTTTAATTAATTTAGAAATTATGTATACAGGGCACATAGAATGTTTTGGGTAATCATTTAGTAAAAATTGTATGTTGTTAACAACAGGTACAGTAGAATCTAATATTTTAATAAGTTAGTTTATTAAATCGAAGAAATCATTATTGTCAAAACATTTTAAATCCAGGCCCCAACTCTCATTGGATGTTTATCACGTGCCGTTTTAAAGGCTACAACATTTAAGAATTTGAAATATATTAGGGACTCTTCCGAGATTTTTTTATTTTTATTTAATATTGTGGCTATTTATGAAATCTTTGACTTTATTAGCTGCGTGGATCATGAGGAATACTTCCCTAACTTTGTTCACATTAACTACAATTTTCATACAAACTTGCCGGTTTTGGAGACATTTGGTATCAGTAATTTTGAGATAAGCATTATGGAAAACGAGTACCCAAAACCTCACTTTGAAGTATTTTACCGAGCGCTCCAATCACACTAATCCGTAAACTCATTGTTCTTTTTACATCTGTGGTGTACCTTTCAACTCTGCTAGACCGAGTATAAAATTTTACTAGCTTATTCCACCACATTGCTTATGTGGAATAACGTAATTAAAAATAAATAAAAACACGACATTTACTAAAATTCTTACACCTGTTCTAGCTACTTCTTCGATATTTCAACTCTCTTAGTTCAAATGTTATTAATATTTAAAAAATCAATTTTTTTCTCTAACTATTTGCGGTGTATTTAGATCAACGATCTTTTACGGTCAATTCAAAATAACTTTTTTTCTGCTAACTAAATTTGTTTTAAAATAATAAAACATTTGCGAAGGTGTTTTTATAAACATTATATTAATCCTTATCCAAAAAATACGATTTTCTTCACAAATACTTAATTTAAAACAAAACTGCTCTTTACATCACGCGATTTATAGCAGTTTTCACATAAATAGTCTATTGACTGCACGGGTCACGTAGTATGCGCGTGGTCGGCTCTTTACGGAACGGTTGTGCTCAGCGAACTGTTTTTTAAATTTATTATTCCTGGAATATCATCGCATAATAATATTAATATGAATAATGTACGGTTTGGCTTACTTATTTTTGGTAATTTCCTTATCTAACTATTTATAACTTATCTAACTATTTGTATTATAATCTACACTATTTGATACACTACTTTATAGGATAATTCTTTCACGGTGGATAAGCGATATCTTATCGTATAATAATTAATTTCGAGCAACTAGTTTTGCAATTAGTTATATTCTTGGATACTTATAAATAAAAAAGGTCTTTACTTTTTCGGCAGTCTGCCACTGCAAAACGGCTGCGACTTCTGCGCAGCAATGGGACAGACTACGAAAATGTTGTGTCGGCAACATTCATTTCATTTTTCATGTTTATCCTACTCTCATGCTTTTCTTAACGTATCCAACTGTCGCTTCTATACAACAATGTTAAAATAAGCACAGAATTATGTAAAGTGAGTACCTTGACTCAAAACCCCGCTTTTATACAACTTATCCAGCGCTCTATTCACTCTATTCCCTGCTCACACTCTCCTTTCTACATCCACGATGTACCTTCCCTGCTTAAAGCACAACTAAGATATCATTTGTTCAAGCATTATAGGAATCTTATCAACAAAACCTCTTCTAGCTACGACTGTTTCAAATACTGTTACTTTGGTTTTCTCCGAATTCAAATATAACCCTCTTTCTCTCCTATAATCTGGCAAAATGGCCCATAGTTCCTTACATACAATCCTATCAAACGCTTTTTCGAGGTCCATACCACAGATAACGCTCTAGCCCATAGCCAAATGCTTCTTTCGATGTTGCGGAGCGAAAACACCTGATCCGTTCATTCTCTTCCAGACCTAAAACCGCTTTGAGCCTCCCACAACCAGTTTTACCTATTTTAATTATTAAATTACCTATATTAACCAATTATACGCTACATATGGATGACATGGCATCAAGTTGTAGGTTGGGAATTCGATTTCAGATAATGTTTATAAAACTCGTGTTCAACGAGTGTTTAAACACTTTTTTGTAAGACAGATTATGTACAAGTAAAGCTTTGTATTACCCTTGGTCATCTTATCACTCGTGAATGTATAAAATAATTTTGCTAAATTTTTTTTTATTGTGTTAGAAGTTTCATACGAAATAAAAATCAATGTCTTATTTATGAACTTTGAATTTTATTTCGTTTACATAATTTTATTACATTTATATTCATCTAGTATATAATATTTTAATTTCTAAAATTAGTTAGTCGCAGCTTAAAATTTGCCATTATATCAGTTCGACCGAACGTCTCAGTTATCTCATTAACTAATGAATTCAATTTGTTATTTAACTTTTAAATTCTTCTAAAATTTCCACTGTATATGTTACAGGAAATGTCTGAAAATCATAAATTCCAAACATTTCCAAATTATGACAATGCGTTAAAATATAATGTAATAAATAAAAAAAACATTGTAGACACTTTTGGAATTAATAATTAATTAAGTAAAAGAAAATAGTTAATCTTAACACATTTAGGGAGTAGATAAACTTTATAGACTTCGGAATTTCATGTAAATCCTGACTTCATACATTTCCAGTAGCATATACAAACACTATAATACAATACTATAACTATAGTATAGTATATAGTATATATAGTATATATAGTATATATAGTATATACTATAGTATAAACATATACTACACTACACTTTAAAATTAATTATTAACCAAACAATTTTAGGAGCTTCTGAGGCCATTTTCCCACCTTGCCCAAGTACAAGCACACCATTGGTTGAGTGATCGAATACCTGATGCTCTTCAATACTGGCTTAAAATTCCGGACTCCAAGCTTCAGGCAATCAAATGTATTACAAAAATGTATATAGATTGTGGTAGCTTGTAAGTATTTAGTTGCATTCATTGACTATTATTTTTAGCAGACTAAAAAAGGTGGATGTTATTAATTCTATGTTGTTTTTTGTGTTTTTTACGCGATTGCTTGTTTTATAACTAGTAGTTACTCTATATCAGGGTTTCCCAAACTATGGGTCGTGACCCACTGGTGGGTCGCAAAAGAATATTGAGTGGGCCCTGTCGGAATAACACACCACCCTACCGATAACACACAACACTACCGACAATTTAATTCTTCTAATTTTGATGTAGTTATTTAATTAAGACTTAATAAAATAAATAAATTATTAAAATTATAAAAAATATGCTCAACTTTAGTCCTTCATTTATATTGGTAACAGTTAAATGAGATGTCCTAGAGGTGGGTCCCGAGTTTGGGAACTTTTTTAGATGGGTCGTAGGCCGTAGCTTAAACAACTTTGGGAACCACTGCTCTATACTATGACGTTTTCAGAATGTACGGGCCACCGTACAAGAATGCATATTATAATCATATCACAGCGTCGGCAAATTTTATTTTATAATTTTAATCATTTAGTTCAATTAAATCACACCAGTCCGCGCACGCGTAACATTATCATTAGCAATTTGAACTCAGTACAATTTTATATCAATCAAGTTATTTCTTTCATTCATCAATCTATCAATTTATAGGTGTTAAGTCTACAGACCCTACACAGGGTATTACATTTTTAAGCTCTTATTCGGCAATTCGTTTGGTAATCGAGTTTTAACACTCTATATTTACAGATTTATATAATATTTAAGGTCTGAACCATCCTTGCTTCTAGCAAAAGACGGACTTAAGTTCAGGTCATGTTTTA
>NJDC01000701.1:174351-189535 GCA_002245475.1 Calephelis virginiensis | reverse complement strand
CACACACACACACACACACAAACACGCACACACACAGCAAGAGAAAAACAGAAACACGTCAAATTTAACACACCATTTTTTCTGACGGGGGGTTGGGTTAAAAGCCACGTTATTCGACATTGCGTGTCGTGCGTGTCGGCTTGTGTTTTGATAATTCCAATCTTGTTACTAAGTGAAACATTTCCTAACGGTTTTATAGTAACAAGTTTAAGTATTTTCACGCTCATATCCGGCAGAGGTTGGCAGAGGTACAACCAGGACACTCACGACTAGCCAAAGGTACTTTAGTCCTACGATGTAGGTGGCCGACCAACACTAGACCACAGAGGCGATAGATTAAAGATATGTCAGTCTAGCTGATATTTGTGCTGTTGACACATTTGACAGATGAGGCCATCAACTCTTCATGTGATTCTTCTCCTAACGTAGATCGTCATTATCCACTATGAACACTATGTCCTGATGTTAGTTAGTTTGAGTTCGAATTCATATTTCGACACTATTTTACCATTATTTGTAGAAAAAATATTGCTAGCGCCACTTCATTAACTAATTACCTACAATATAAAATACATATTAATCACATATTTAAATTTTATAAAATACCAATTTCACATATTTCAAGGATATTGCATTGACAAAGTAAATATTTGTGTTATGTGTAATTATGTGCATACCTACTTTTATTATTAATGTATTGTACGTCATATCGATTGCTATTGAATTTTTGTTGTAAAAAAAGTTCAGGGTCACGATAATAAACATATACCGACACATGTAAAGTAGTTAGTTCTATCTAAAAACTTTTCTCGAATGATCTTTTCCTAATAGAACCACACAAACCAAGAAACGCTGCTTAGGTGTCATGGAACAAGACTTTGTGCGAAGGAGCTCACTTTTAGGGATGACGAAGACCGGAGTGTAATAGTACGAAAGCTGGGGCTGGGCTCCCATTACCTGACGTGAAGAGCAACTGGTATTGCTAAAATGATGATGAAGGCCTAGAAGTAGAGGGATTCCATGATGCTAATATACATCTACCTAAGATGTTCGCGGTGTGTTATCAACTCGAAGCTAGTTTGTTAAATTTCTTGCGGACCTAAGTATACCACCTAGACTATTCTCCAAAACAGACTACGACAACGCCGGAAATTATTGCGGCAGTAATAGTACAGGTTAAAGATAGTCTACCTATGATAGGCATAGGTAGATTGTAAGTTTACCTTTCAACTCAATGACACTAACTAGCAAATACTAATAATGTATTGCCAAGTTGTGGTTTTTATCTGTACCGGAACATGATAATAGCACACACACACACACACAAACACACACACACGCACGCACGCACGCACGCACTCACGCACGCACACACACACACACACACACACACACACACACACACACACACACAGTATGTATTAGTATGTTATCGTTAAAAGAATCGTTGTTATATGTACGAACGTGTAAACTTTTGCAAGAGGTTTTTTTTATATAGTTTGGTACAGCAAAACAAAACAGAGTAAATATAGAATCATTCAATTGGCGAACACACATGACGCAGTCAACGTACTAATATCCGGATAAATACGAAACTTCAAAACGACATGGACGTAGATAAAAACTTCCTTGTTTTATTTAAACAAGCCAAACATAAAACAGTCTGGCTGTAAAATAGAAGAGTGTTAGAGGATGTATATTTTGTCTTCTTACCTACTAATATTTCGTTGCTACCTACTTGGTTTATATTATAATTTTAGGCGCGTAAGTAGAGCTTGTATTGCGTTTTTTTTCTAACGGGATAAGAATGTGAACAAGGCTCGACTCTCCTGATGGTAAAATACAACCGTGGCATAAAGACAACATAGAAGTTAAGCTACGCTGGCCTGTAACTGGTATGGTACCCTCCGGGACTGAACATGGCAGTGTCTTTATGGCAGCAGGAATAAGTAAGGATTTCTTCCCGGCGGGGGCAAGTTGTTGCGTAGTAGCACTCTACTACCAATGGAGTTGTTGGTCATGAGAGTTGACAGGCTTATCTGTCATTAGGTCCACCTGTCAAAAGTTACAGCTCCCTGCCGCAGTCCCGTCGTGACCACGGCCTATGCAACTAGGTCGAAATATCGACAAATAAAATAAAAATGTATAGTGAGTATCCTGTATATATGTTTTGTTATTTTTTTGTTAATAATATGCGAGGATTTAAGTTTAAAATCATACGACCCATTCGTTATTCTTAAACCTAACCTCGCCTCATATGAGCTTTCTTGCAGGAGGGCAGATGCTCTATTCTACACAAAGGGATATGGTTCATGTAAATAAAGTTTTTTATTTTGATTCTGAAATGTTATATAGCCCTATATAGATATCTGACCGCTGATGATTATCAGTGAAAGAGGCACCCTGCATACCTCAACGAGGATTATAAAAGTTTTGTCAGTTTGTCTAGTTGTCTGGTCACTTTTCACGTATAAACTACTGAACGGATTTCTACCAAATTTTGTGTAGTGATAGCGCATAGCCCGGCTAAACATGTAGGTTATATTTTACTCCTTGCTCTAATTTTCTTCTCAAATCTTCTGTTCTCATCGTTAACCACAACGTGTGTACAAAGTCGAGGGCAACAAATAGTCGTTTATGAAATACAGATGCCATAAGACGTAGCCAAAACTCAATTTACAAGTAAATTACCCTCGAGAAGCATTTTCATGTCGCGACATTTATAATAGCTTTAAGGTAAATTGTACGCCTAAATAAATAATTTGATTACGTCTTAGTAAGCTATGATTTATTCTTGGAACAATATTACGTGTTATGTAATAACTTGTATTACAGAATGCGATATCTTCACGCCAATTACCTCAGAAGATAGCCTGGTTGTGTTTATCTTATAAGACAAAAAATAACTAGAATTTAATTACCTTTTATGCTAATCTGATATACAGTTTTTTTGCGACTTCGGCTGTATAAGAAAGTAATTCAGCTCCAACGGAATTAAAAGAAGTTTGATCGGTTTAGGAGATGAGACGTTATTAATCAACAAACACCTGTATTACATATCTTCAAATACTGTCGCATTTATATCTACCTTTTTTTTCGTGGAAAAATCCATCATGGATACTCGCCACTTTCGGGGGAAGACTCCTACTGATTAAAATCCCACGGTGTCCACCACTTCGCTAGGTACCAGGGCTGCGGGAACGCTGTCGCACACATCCACAGCCCCGGCGGCGCTAGATCTTGCGATCTTCATCAGGCGGTCTCATTCAACGGAGGGCCGCAAACCGTCAGTGTGCAAGCAAGTGGTGCACGGAGACACATCGTGCACCACTCCGGGGATATGGAGTTGCCTGCCGCAACCCCATTTCGACCGGGCGGGCTATGGATGGAAAGTCCGCCCCCTTTCTCTGCAGGCCTGGAAGCCGCCAACCCACGCGGGCCCTAGGGCCCACCACCCTATGTGCGCTCCTCGTGTCCCCTCTTGGATAGAGAGGGGTACTGAGGAGCGCTCTCCCTGGTCCGAATTAGTTTCACCGGGGGGACCCTTGGGGGGATTTAAAATATTACCTGTGTGAAGTTTGTGTAACCATTGCCTCTTTTGACCGGCTAGGTTCAGATATGATTTATTGTAGGCTAGCTAATCCGTCAGACGTTGTCCTGTCTTAACTATGAATATTGAATTCGAATGTTCAGTTTTCTTTATTTTCTAATCTTACATTTTTTTTCTCACAAGAACTGTCTCCAGACTCATTATTAACACAATAAAAGAAGTAAGTAAGTATCTTCACGCCCATATCTCCAAAGAGGTAGGCAGAGACACAACCAGGGCACCCACGACTAGCCGAAGACACTAAGTCCCACAATGTGATAGGTGGCAAGCCTATCGCCAACCGGCACGTATCCAATCCCGAGCAACATTTTTAATTAGAAAATTGGAAAAACCCAATTTTCTTTTTGTTGCCCAACCCGGAAATCGAACCCGGGACCTCATGCAGTTAAATCTAAAAACTGAACCGCTAGTCCACAGAGGCGATAGCGCAATAAAAAATAATTATACTATAAAAAAGATTTACTTTTATAGATAATGAAAAACTTAAGCAAACATATTTTTCTTAAATTATGAAGGTTGTGAAATTTGATATCTAAATAAAATATTATTTGGTTGGCTAAATGTTTCGACACCACAATGTGGTTAATCTTCGAAACACAAGGATCCTGAATTTCTTTTCAAGATTGAGATTGTATTGAAGAATTTGAATAGTTTATGGGAACGCTAATGAATCTTAATTGTTTTTGCAATTCTTCTATGTTTGTCTATTTCTTTACGTGTCAAGAAAAAATACTAAACTGATGTAAGCCAGTTTTCGAAGTTTCAACGTAAACTTTAACACTTAAGAGAGTTTTACAATGTATGACATGGGCTCATATTTATATTTAAAAAAGTAATTGAGTATCTTCACGCCTGTATCACTAAAGAGGTGGGCACATGTTCAACCAGTACGCCCATGTTTAGCCGAAGGTACTTCTTGGTCAGACATTGTGACATGTAGCAAACCTTTCACCAACCGGACAATTATCTCATCTCGGACTAGTTTTTTTATTATAACTGAAAAAAAATATGTTTTGAGTTGGTCGACCTGAAAGCCGAACTTAGGATCTAATGTATTCAACATAGGACCACTATGTCAGAGAAGCGACTGTGCACATTTATATATGTATATTCTTACACATATACATGAGAAATGTACTGATATTTTAATATTAAGACTAGTCGACCCGGCGATCTTCGTATCGCATTTATAGGTACTAACAGTTTGTATAGACAAAATCGAAGTGTTGTTTTTCCCACTTTCCCTGCAATTTTTTTCTCATTATATGATCCTTCTCCTGACAATAACAGATACAAAAAATAATTCGTGATATGATGAGCATTCTAAATGAGGATTCATTTTTATAAATCTACAGATATAGAATTAAATTAATTGCTCGTTATTTCTTGTTTCAGCTTCATTGAACAAGACAAGGTGTCGGGTTTCTGGACGTGGATGTTCGTGCTGTCGAAGCTGCCCGAGCTCGGCGACACGGTGTTCATTGTCCTCCGTAAGAAGCCCCTGATCTTCCTCCACTGGTACCACCACATCACCGTCCTGCTATACTCTTGGTTCTCGTTCACTGAGTACACGTCCTCGGCGCGCTGGTTCGTCGTGATGAACTACTGTGTCCATAGGTAAGAATCGTATGTTTAAATAGATAAAGGATAAGGATAGCCTTTTCTTTATTGAAACTGCAAAACAAATAAGACCACGAATTCCTATTGGTAAAAATGTACCTAGCTTATAGGCACCAAAAATGACAGGGTGCGTTGCCAACACAGGTTGTGTGTAAGATGTTAAGCCACATGTAGTTACTACTGTCAATACCGGAACTTGACAGTGACAAGAACTATACAGGGGTTGTATTTGGTAAAGCTTTGTAATATGTCGAAATGAGTGTGCTTATGTTAAGTTATAGTATATTAAGTTTATAGTATATTTAAGTTATCGCCTCTGTGGTCTAGCGGTCCGGGTGTTGGACTTGACTGCATGAGGTCCCGGGTTCGAATCCCGGGTCGGCCAACAAAAAGAAAATTGGATTTTTCCAATTTTCTAATAAAAAAATGTTGGTCGGGATTGGAATTGTGCCCGGTTGGCGATAGGCTTGCCACCTATCACATTGTGGGACTTAGTATCTTCGGCTAGTCGTGGGTGCCTTGGTTGTACCTCTGCCTACCTCTTCGGGGATATGGGCGTGAAGATACTTCTTTATAGTATATAAGTATATATACTGTATATATACTATATATACTGTAATGTATATTTTTGTATTTATTATGATTATATGTGTGGCGGCGATTCAACGCGCACAAGTACCATATTAAGTATGTATTGTCAAAGTGAATAAAGTTTTTCCGTCACTATGGTGTAAAAGTAAAATAATAATTAGTCATTATCAATTAGCGTTACTCAAAAACTGGACCTTAGACCTTGATTAAGTTTTGTTGCAATCGGTAAGCATTCCTTTAAATTAAAAATTTATCACTATTACTTTTTGCAGCGAAGTTTTAAAGTCTTACATAAAAAGTCGAATAGAGAACATCCTTCTTTTTTAGAAGTTGATTTGAAAGTGATGCATTTAAGGATATAGATCATAATACCGTTAATCCAGTAAAAAATAAAAATGAATCATTATTAGGTACCTACTTGATGCAGTTAAGTTTTGAAGTCTCACATAAAACAATCAAAGTCGATTTGAAAGTGATGCATTTTTTTGGAAGTCGATTTGAAAGTAATGCATTAAAAGATATAGATCATAATACCGTTGATCCAATAACGAAATAGTGTTGCGGACATGCGCGTCGTGTTGGCAAATCTAGATATATCTCGCGTTACTTCGCCAGTCCATTCACCTCGTTATTCAATACGTTATAATGTAATAGAATGTATCATGACCTTAAACTCTTATAAACTTTGATTGAGACTCCTTTTTACATCACTGATTAATGAATGAACAACTTCCGCAAGTTACGAAAGAGGTACAATATCCCAGCTTCAGGTTGCTATAGCAATGAAACCATAGGACGGTAAATCCCGCTGCTTATTTCCCCTATAAGAAGACACAAAAAATAACGACTTGCTTGTTTTTTCCTACGTATGACTAATACTACAACTTTTTGTGTGGTATAAAAGGCACGCAATTGGATTTCTTGATTGTGTGAAGTACATGTCACTTGAAAACACCAGTTCTTTTTATTTTATTTTTTGCATGGGCGTCACCATCTGCCATTTTACAAAGTGGGGATGGTTTTTTGGTAAAGCGGTATTGTTTTCCCCTATGGTTATCGAGTGATCTACAAAACACATTTCACAGATACACCAATTTCTTTATTAATACTTCATTTGTGCGCTTCGTTATGCCATAAATTCCACCTATAAATTAGTTACTAACTTAATCCGTCCTATTAATAAACTTGGACTAACGAAGGAGTAAATTCAGTTGATATTATAGTCTGTACCACATTGTAATAAAGACTATAATACCAGGTTAAATCTTGGCGTACTTTACGCCGTGTTTATTAATAAAACGGTTCATGTTAAGGAAATTAAATTTAATTATTAAGACTGCTCATCATTTTACACGACTCCGTCAAAAACTAAATAAATTACAATAATTATATCATTCAATAATGTAGTGTAATAATTGTTTTCAGTGTGATGTACTCTTACTACGCTCTGGTCAGCATGGGCAGGTATCCTCCGAAGTTCCTCGCCATGATGATCACGGCGCTCCAACTGACGCAGATGATTGTCGGCTTCTCCATCAACCTATGGGCGCACAACTACTTGGCCACGGCACCACAACGCTCCTGCGGCATAAGCCAACTTAACATCAAACTCTCGATGGCCATGTACTTATCCTACTTTGTACTTTTCGCACAGTTCTTCTACAAGGCGTACCTATCACCTAAGCCAGGGAAAAAGGCGAAACTAGAACCTTTACCCGACGTGCAGATACCCTCAAAGAACATTAAAGAGTACAATGGTTACCCCAGACAAAGAAATGGTGTTGTACACTAGTCGCCGTTGTGATATTAAAATTTTGTACAGGTTATAAGGCGTCGGTTAGATAATTTCAAAATATAATTTATTATTTATTATTATATATTATTCGCACGATCGTCTACTTAAAAACGAAAAGTGTATTCGTAGTGCATTCAATTTTGATATCGATAAAACATTCACTTAGCTTGTCAATCAAGCGAATGCTGAATGGATGCAAAAAATGTTACAGTAGCTATGGTGATGGCATACTAATTAATATTGTTGAGAAATTACCTGTGCAAAAAGATGCGTGATATCGATAGCCACACACGCGATAAAACTATGTATAACATTGTATTGTACTTTTATAAGGTACAGTTAATATCTACTTATCAGTTTTACATACATAATGGCAGTAAGATTGGTTAACTATGTTAGTTCACTGACTGAATGAAGTAAAAAGTTATAAAAATCGTCATATAAATAAATAGTGTCGGTTATCTGTGATCAGAAATTGTTTTAATCGGTGTGTGGCTGGAGGCGATCAGAAACATTCCGCTTTGGAACAAATTTAAAGGGAGTAAATTGTTTACTAAAAAGTGATATTCGTAACGTCGAAACTGCGCTGTGCTTTTCAGCGATATAGATAGTTTAAGGAAACTTGCAGATGTTCCTTTATGATATTATTGGAAATATAGCATTTTTTCTCGTGTTTTGCACGTTTGAGCACTTTCAAAATACAAAACAAAATAGTTATAAAAATAACTTCGAATTTTAATCTCCCAAGTTTTCTTTACTATCTGGTCGCATAGTTATGGCGTATTACAGTTCAAATCAATTGTTATTTTATTTATTACTTAAAAATAGTAATTTTAATGTAATTTATTTGTAAAGGATAGTCGTTAACAACCTGTACAGATTGTTAAGAATATCGTGGCCAATTGTAAATAAGCAAGTTTGGTACCGCCTTAACATGGCGACATTTCCAAATCCTACTTTAGTGTTGCTATTTTAGGATAAATGTTAAAAATATTAGAAAATAATGTTAAAGTAGATTGCTAAAATAGATTTGTGATGATTAGGCGTAGAAATGTCTTTAAAATAGCAACACCGATTGGCACAATGATATAGGCTAAAAGGGGTTTACCAATCACAAAACAGTAAAATTCTTTAATGGAGACAACATTTTGTATTTAGAATATTATTTATTAGTCTCTCTTGTGTCAAGGGTGGTTAGTGATGTATTCTGATTTGTATCGCTTGTATGACAAGCGCACAATAAATTGTAATGGTGTACCTTTACTTATGCGTCACATTAAAATATGAATGGAGGATGAATTTTTATCATCACAAATGAACATTAGTTGTTTTGCATTTATTTGGAAACTTATCTGTTAACATTCTTGGAAACTACATTCAATGTGCATTTTTTCTCATCAGATAATATGTTATTTAAAATAATATATATAGTAGAAATTAGATATATACATATGTTTTTCACCATTTTCAAAAAAAAAAAATTACCTTGGACAGTATGAATCTGCACCATTTCATCTCTCGCTGTCGAATGCTCTAACCATTTGACCTAACGAGAATTCAAATCATGTACTGAAAATTTTTCCTATCGATTCCGTCGATAGTTCTGTCCCATAGCTACATAGTTCTGTGTAGTAACTATTAAAATATTTTATCATTGCAGATGAAATTCACATTCGCTGAATGGCCATAACTTTTAATTACCATAAGAACATAGAAGTTTAAGTGGGAACACAAATGTGTTTCCAAGAAATCGTTAGAAAAACTGCTTGGAAATATTAATTTGTTTTTTGTTACATTTGTTTCTGGTATTTTTTTTATTGAATTTTATTTTTTAAAACTTTTTTTCTAATTGATCGTAATGTTGATAAATATTTTATTATACTAGTGTTTCACTAATATGGCAACACATTTACATAGTTCGAGTTTGAAATTATTTTTTTTTTTTACTTAACTAGGTGAAGGAATGTAGGAATTTGGAGCAATAAAAATTCTAGTATGAATTCACGCCTTGAATGAACGATATGTTCATTGTTACAGTGTAGAGGTATGCCGTTATAATGTTACCTAGATATATAGTTACGTCTAGTGACGTAGGTACTACAGTTTTAGAAACTTTGTTAAAGGCTTGGTTAAGTGTTGAACACATAGAATTAACATTGTTTAGTACAAGTTTTAGTTAGAAAAACAGGTTTATATCTATTTGGAAGCTACTAACACATTGTATTGGTTGATGAGGAATCAAATGGGGAAATGGTATGATGGTAAAAGGAATATACCACGTACAAATAATATATTCTAAGCTTTATAGGTGTAATGTCTTAGTATAAAGGATAACACAATATTTAAACGAATTTTGTTGGACGTTTAATGTGAAATTTGAGTGTGATTTGTATGTGCGTTTAAAGTTTTTGTGTGCTACTTCAAGGGAAGTAGATAACGAAAACAAACGTAAACAATAAGAATATCGCTGGTTATATACGTGAATACATCGCCTTGTTTACTTTAAACGTTTTATTATTTTTATTTTACTTTTGCCAGTCGCGATTTTGATGACTTGAATTCGAGTTTTTAATAATTTAACTAATTTGTACTATGGTTAAAAGATAATGAAAAATACAAAATATCGACAAATTACTATTCCTATGTGGACCATCCCTAGTAAATAATCAACCACTAACCAACATTACTGTAAATATTTAATCGTGGCTTGAAATTTAAGTATCCTGGATTGAAATGGTCCATTTTGAAAATTATTTTTGTCACTATTAATATGGCACACCTTGAATTGTAAAGTAACCTATCGTTTATATAAAAACCTTTCAAATTAAAGGTTACTATTATGTCGTGTTTCGCAATTTATGATTTTTTTTGCATTGTTCCTCTCTCATTTTACCCGAATTTGCCACATTTCGTCGACGATACTAATATGTATATGTCTTTGAAAGCGTGATTTTTGTACAATCACCTCTCTGATCTAGCAGTCCGGCGTCGGACTTGACTTATTAAGGTCCTGGATTCGATCCCAGGTCGGGCAACAAAAAAAAATAAGAAATGTGTATTTACAATTTTCCAATAAAAATAATATTGCCCGGGATTGGAAATGTTCACGGTTGGTGATAGCCACCTATCACACTTTGGGACTTAGTGTCTTCGGCTAGTAGTGATGAAGATACTTTGATTTTGTACAAACGCGTTGTGTTACAAAAAATACATTTTTAAAACATATACTACAACACACGGTAGTGTAAATTAGTTATAAGTTCCAAGCCATAAAAAGTACATTTTTCACAATTATTACGTATGTAAGAAATAAATAGAAGGAAATTAAATAATATGAATTTAAATTACAGTTACCTAACAATAAAAAGTAGGTTTTTGAACTTTGAATTGTTTCTGTTTGGAAGATTTTTGCAAATAAATTACGTACCTTACGTAGCAGAAATAAAGCAAAGAGTAAGTTGTAAATTTTGATGTACAAATTTCTTTAAATAAAAATGTATAAATTTGACCTGGTTCGTTCCGTTCCGTATTAATCTCGTTCATCTAATTAAGTGGGTTAGTTAGTGGTAAAATTTAGCATAGACTTAGATCATGTCAATTTTGCCTAATTGCTAATTTAAATGCTTAAAGATAGTTCCAATTTATGACGATTGTTGTTGAACAAGTTAAATGCGATGTACGAACCTTTTTGTCGAATTTATGGTAAAACAAATAGATGTGTGAACGTACATGTGCATGTACATTCTGGTTTTGACTATAACCAGCCAATTGGTGATGCTTTTCATATAACAATAGGCCCAGATTGTGATTTGGCCGTCAAAACTGTAATTCCAAATTTAATACTACATTTTGTATTCTATAATTGCTGTATGATACTATGTATAACTTTTATAATTTTTATATAGTTAGTAAACATTTACTTACTCTTATTGTAAAAAAGTATATTAGCTTAAAGTTTTGGCCTCGCTTGTATTGTATATGTAAAGATATTTGAAAGATATTCGTCATATTTAAAATTTCATGTTTTGAGTTTTTTTTTGTATATTTTTATTTATTAAAGAACTAAGGTTCGATTTAAATTCTGCAATTATTTCTCTATAGGTAGTTTTGTAAATTGTTTTAAATACCGTTACACTACGATTATTTTAACAGTGGTTTTGAATATTGCTATATTAACTCGCAAGTGTGAGCAAGCTAGCAACGGACATAATATGATATATATTAATAATGCAGTTCATCTTTATAATAAAGAAATATAACACTATGTATATGTTTTTACAATACATTTATATTCAGACCAGACAACAAATTTACATAGAGCAGCAAAATAAATCGCAAAATACACGTACCGCTTAGTTGATAGGTCGAGCGAAAATCCCGTAATGAGTAAATATATCTATGACTCACGTAGTATTAAGTTGAATTGCATATTCATTTGAACAGCTCTGCCTACTTTCTTTTTTTTAGTCACTGTTATGACGAGTGTGTCCACTGTAACCCTAATTTCGTACAATTGAAATTAAAAGAATCTTAATGTATAAATAATTATAAAAAATAACTTATGAAAATAATTCATTTTGTTCTATGTAATTCTTCACATTGCTATCGCAATGGTTTGTTGTATAAAAAACAATTTAACTTACAATAGATACAGATTCGATCACAGTTCCATAATGTAAAATATATTTTCAAAATATATTTTTGTGACAATATTTTGTGGTTACAATATTAGCAAGTTAAATGATATACATAATATAAATATATAAAAATATCAGTGATGTCAGTCATAGTACTAACTACGATTTAAAATCTTCCAATTCATTTGTATTTTCTGGGCTAATAAAGCGTAATGCAATTAATTTAATTTCGTTTTAATATTTACACATTTAATTCCTTATTTCATCATTATCATCGGACTAAAATACTTTACTATCATTGTAGTATTGATTCTCTATTTTTACTCGTCAGTCTTGCAGACGGCTTTTGACAAGACTCACTTTTGTGTTATGTTACGTGGACAATTTGAACGCAGCCTTATATTATATATGCCTGAAATATATCTATATATAAACCATAGCCTTCATGTAGTGTAGGTATAACAAGAAAATTGCCGCCACGATCTTAAACCTAATCGTCAATCGATCGAAGATAATAAACTTACCTAAAGACAATAATATGAGACTGAATGCACTAGGTACGTTGCGTAAATAAGCAGACATCCCGTTAAGAATGGGCAAGAGCTACGGGACATAATGGTACGAAAGCGAGACAATGATTTAAAAAGCGAGTATCGACTTCACAGTTTACACTTTACACAGTTTCACAGTTTAGACTTTACAGTTACAGTTTTGTTTACAGTCCAAAAAATGTGTTTTTTTTAAACTAGCATTTTTTAAATTTGATTTATAGCAGCTATGTGCTCTCGTATATAATTTCGAATCCCGCACACACTCCTTGCGGGACGCCTCTTAAAAGGTCCTAAAAACAGGACGACGGAAATCTACAACTCTTACCTAATCGTCAATTATGAACTCTGATGGAATGCGACCCCTCTCGGTACCCCGCATTCGCCGCAAGCGCTCATTAGCTAGAACATTTTTATTACCGTTTTATAACCGTCCTTTCATCAACATCAAAGTAATGATAACTGAATGAAAATGGCAAATGACGTCACATCGCGATGTGCACAATTAACTCGTACGGGTTGTAGTTACCACTCAACATCCACTCGTATACTGATTTCGAACACCTACACAAGACTGGTTTTCGTCACCATATTGATAATTTTGTCGTGAATTAATGTGTAAGGATTTTTTTTACTCTTTTAATATGAAGATTACATTAAGTTGAGATTTATTAGTTGGGACAGCGGTTGTGTAACAAAACCAAACGATCAGGACATTTGAAGTAAGACAATGAAGACCTCTTCGTACCTTTTTTTAAAAAAAATTAACAGTTGTTACATTCTCGGTAAAATAGACTTTAGACTAGCAACATTTATATCAGCTGGGAAATTACACTTGATAGTAAAAATTAAATGTCTTGGACTGTCTAACGTCAATGACATTGTCATTAGGGATGTAAACCGTCGAAAAAAAAACATCGAGATATATTGATATCTCGTACGAGATATTTCAAATATTGTCTTTGTAAGTACTAAAAACATGGTTATAATATAAGTAAATTGTAAAAACCGCGAGGTTAGCAACATGTGAGACATTCAAAACGAAAAATTCTGAAAGTATCGATGTATCGAAATATTAAAAGTTTTTTTGAGACACTCTCTCATGAGACACTAAGATAATTAGATATTTATTATGTTGATAAGCAGCTCAGGAAAGTATTTCCCAATAACTAGTTACAGCAACAAATAACATTAACACAAAAACATTAAAAACTTACCGTTGTCTTTCAACTACTGAAAGTACCCACATAATACTAAATCTATTACTTACTTATCGCAGAATTTTCTTTATCTAAACCAAAAGTAATTACAAATTGAAAAATGTAGTTAAGTCGATAAATTGTGAAATTAGGTACTTACTGTTTTACGGCCAATTTCACCTACCCATACTTAAAGATATGCCTATTAGATTTATGATTGAAAAATGACAGCCGTTGTTTGGTTTGGTTTGGTTTCTATAGTAAACCTATATTTTACCTTAGATAGGTTATTGAAAATTGTAGTTAATGCCCGGTGATAATAAGTAATAGTACTAACATACAGAAGACTGACGAGAAGAAGAGTCTCTTACAAAACGCAAACAAACTTGGAACATAGAGGTCATGTTAAGGCTCTTGATGCGCTGATCGTCGCTAGATTATTAATCATAATGTGATATCATATTACATGGTTTCCAAACTTGTTTTTTTAGCTAAACTGCGGGTGAAACTCGAGAAAAACATCATTCGGAAGTCATCGCAAATACATTCATGCATCAAGTGTTTGAAAGAATATATGAACATCGATGTTTTTTTCTGAAATATAATGGTTCGTCGATGTATCGTTTGCATCAGCACTTAACACTTTGCATCACTAACTGTCATTGAAATTCATTGATTGGAGTCACATTGTGTTCAGTATTTATTTTCATAAAAATCATACAAAAATCATGGATTTAGTTGATAACGATATCAGGCAGTGGGATGCTAACGACGTAAAGGAGCAATTTGGTGATAGTTTGACCTTATTACCCTCAAATGATAATATTAAGGAACTACAAACTATACTTCGAGACAAGTAAGGTTATTTGCATGTATTGTTAGAAACTATTACTTTTAATTACATCCAATGTCCATGAAATTCCTTGTTATTAGAATAAACTCTTAATGACGACATAACGATTTCTGAAAATCATTATTATTATTGACAATAATGTTATTTAGTAGTCCTTTTGGAACACACTTAGTAATATGGATAAAAATTAGCCTAATGCCTGTCTAAAGTGGCTGATCCACAGGCTAAAATCCTTCATGTTCGAATAATTCTCTAAGAATAATTGAATAACAAACAAAAATTTAGATACCTTTATTAATTTTGTAACTGTGACATTAATAGTTTTATATTA
>NJDC01000701.1:137479-149852 GCA_002245475.1 Calephelis virginiensis | reverse complement strand
AGCATAAAGATAATTCAATGGGATAATCTGAGTCAAACAAAATATCAGGAGTTAATTCTAAAAGCTTACATATTTTAAACAATATTTAGGTCAGTTTCTCATTTTGAATTTTATTATTTTTAGCTTTGTTTTAATCAAATTGTTTAGTGAAGCGTATTTTTTTAAATAAAATATATTTCTTAAACACTACAATTACAAAAAAGTTACCTATCTTTTTTATGCAATATAGGTTAAAATTTATTATTTGACTACTTCAAATTTGAAGAGAGTTAAATATTGTGATGGCTATAGTACACGAAACTAAAATGTCTACAAGGAATAACTTTTATCGTTTATCTAATGTTGACTTGAACTCGAAGTTTAGATCAATATAAGAAATGAGTTAATGTCTTCAACCTAAGAGAAGGAGAAAGCTATGATAATATTAAAATAATGATATATTAACTAATGTCACTAACATTTAAAAAATAACAAATGCCTCCGACAAATCTATATTTTATGTAGCTAAGAATCACAAAATGTTGCATCCGTTCAAATGATAAGATGCCACGGATAGACAAACACACATACGGGATATTTTTCTGTCGGGATTAAGAGTAATGCCTTTTTTATGATAATGGAAGGCAAACAAGCAGACGGATTTCCTATGATGGTATGATACGGATGGTTAGAAATTCACGCCGCCTAGAGACACCAAAGGTAGTAATGGTGCGTTGCCAACCTGCAACCTCATTAGGCCTCGATCAAAAGTAAGTTTACCGGCTACCTTACCCTTCAAATTGGAACACGTCATGACGTTATGGTGGCAGGAATAGGTAAGGCGGTAGTACCAATACGGGTAAGTCGGTGCGAAACTCTACCACCTAGTCAGATGTCACGGTGTTAATGACAGTAAGCCTATGCTCGCATTTTACGAGCTGCCTAGCAAGGAAGGCAGATGGTCTATTCTACAAAGGAGCCCGGATCAACACGGGGGGAAAGGTAGATAATGTAAAAAATACCGATTAAACAATTAAACGATTATTCTCTATAAATTTTAAAGAAAGAAAAAATTTCGCCCCAGACAGGATTTGAACCTGTAACCTTTCGTCTCAAGCCGACGAATGCTCTAACCAATTGAGCTACTGAAGATTCAAGTCCCGTGGCGAAATTTTTAATTCCTTTCTAACCCGTTAACGCGGGTAGTTATGTCCTATAGATACACAATTCTGAGTACCCATCAAATGAGTTACCAAATTACAGATGAAATTCACATTTTAGAATGGCCATAACTTTCGTTTCTCGCAACGTATTTTTATTTTAGCACTTGCCCTGTGCTTGGGATAAATTTTCTAAAATTTATAGAAAATTTATCCCAAGCACAAGGCAAGTGCTAAAATAAACGATTATTGTTGTACATAAACAAGGTTTAGTAAACTAGCTGCCTGGCAGGAAGGCAGATGGTCTATTCTGCAAAGCAGCCTGAACCAACACGGTAAAATGACTATGTAAAATGGTAGTATTATAAAATGTATCATAAAACCCGATACTCTAAAATAAACAAACGTAAACTATTTTCAATCTGCATTATTTTAAAAATGCCAAATCAAACTTCAATTATTTTGAGTAAGCATAAGCATAAGTATTTTTAACGTAAATACATTAAATTATTGTAATATTGCTTTCAAGTGTCACGGTTAAGGTCCCTGCTCTGATGTTCGCATTACCAACAAATTATAAAATATAATGTGAAAATTGCAATAACAATATTTATTATGGATATAATATGTTCAACGTTAATAAATTTTTAATGACCATTGTAAAAACAAGAAGTAACGATCTGTGACACTACAAAAATAGCTCTGATATCATTATTCTTACAGTGCCATGATTTTATTTACACTGGCTTAGTTTTAGCTCAAAATTTGTTTAGCAGTGGACAGGAAAGGCTGAAGTTTTTCATGTGATAGACAGCGAACAATCACAGGCCTCATCCCTTGGAAAGAGACCAACCGTCGCCTTTAGGTACCATAGATACTGGTAGGTATGTAGCTTTCCTGTGATCGGCGTGTTTTTTTATACAAGAGGTGGTAAACGAGGAAGTGGATCACCAAATTCGTTGCCGACCTTTAAGGAATGTTGGGTCTACTGAGAAAGTCTACCAGCAACCGGCATCTTCTGGATCAAAATAAGGCAGTGCCAAATACTATTCTTAAGACGGTAATGACAGGCATTTTTTTACCAATAATATTGTAGGCTGTTGAACCTTTGGTCGACTTTTAGGAGCTGGCAGGAAGTCACATGGTCTATTCTACACAACCCAGACCAATACGGGAGAAAAGAAAGAAGTTAGGAAGATGCTGAAGCTGTTCCTAGGGTAAAGCTTTGAGTGAAAATATAAAAGATGTTTGTGTAACTTAAAACAAATGTTGAATTCGATAAATAATTCAAGATTACAAGTTAGAGATTCACCAAGACCTAGGTACATGTACCTACATAGGAATTGACGAGTCTTATTATGCCATATTATATTACTAAATACGACATTCTGAGTATTATGTTTTACACAACCAATCTTGTACACAAACTTGAATCTATTGTCAAGGAAAATGTTCCTGCTCGTTGCACATTTTTTTATATAAAGGCTATTAAGGCTGTTAGTGCTGAAAATGTTAGCCATATAATTAAAAAAAAAATAAGACAAATACCAAATTATGTCTTGTGTGAATAATTATTTTGTGAATCTTTTTGTTATATCTATTTTTATATTTATCCTAGTTTGATCCTCTATATATCCGTTCATCCAAATTCCAAATTTCTTTTTTAAACATCAAATGTTTCCTCGTTTTCAAGTTCCTCGTCAGTGGCAGTTGCTAATGCCAATGCCATAATGAAAACAAAAAAGTTAAATGTCAGTTTTACAACGTCGTGTTCGAAAAAAGAACACTTTCGAGTTTTAAACAAAATGACAAATTGAATGCGATAAAGTTACCAGCGAGGAAACTATATTTTAAGAGTTGTTTGGTACCTATCGTGTTACCAATGCATTCACTGTAAAATGTGGTTAGCTAGCTGGTTAGAATGGTAAATATAGCTGACTTTCACAGCAAGGGCTTTACTCCGGACCGCGTCCTAAATCTGTCAGTCGTCATTGTGACGGTTTGCAGCTGTCTTTACTAGTATAAGATAGTTGGTTACATGACTTCTGATATTGAGATTCTGGAATGAATACGAATATTTTAAAATGATAACCAAATTAATATTGACCAAGTAAATTTATGGTTATTAGATGATAGTTATAATTTTTTTTTATATAAAAACGAAGTTTAAATATTTTACACTATTTAAAGTACACACACACACACAGTTTAAAGAGACGTCACGTTATTTTTTCGTCCTAAAGTTTATTCAGGACTACAGGACTAAAAGTACAATAAAACAAGAAATTGTTATAAATATCATGAAAAAACATAAAATAACATTGGCCACAGGACAGAGAGGCACCTATAATATCTATTGTGTTTTGTCGGGGTTGTATTTTAGTATCGGGAGAGCCGCATGATTGTATGGTGCATTATCACATAAAAAAATATTTAACAAAACAAGCATTTTCTGTTCTTTAGCCGGCGTATTACAGATATTGACGATTACTTCTTCTACAAAAGTAAGAGAATAGTCAATATTTATTAATATCTAATATTAATCGAGGAATTCATCCAATACATTCAGATGCAGTACGTCGTGTTTTTCTGGCACTTGGACTTTAACACAAAAATCTAGTCATTCTAGTTGAGTTTACAGTAATTGATGATACGATTGATTAATTGTTCAAAGCGAAGCCGAAAGTGATCCCAAAAACGGGGTAATTGGCCATTAGCTAACAGGATAAAGGAGGAAGTACTCGTTGATTGGCAACGATAACAAAGTGATGGCTTGACCGATAAACAAAAATGACTTTTATTTATACGTTAGTATATAGTTAGTATCCCTTACGATATTTTTTTTTTATTTATAAAAAGGTTAATAATACGCGACGATTTAAGTTTATACTCATAATATAATAACTATTTTCTATTATTATATAACATTGTAATTTTTATTTTGTGTACTTATTTGTGTATATTTTGCGTATAGCCTGGTCATCCTTAGACTGTTAGGCCAGGTGGAATTTCTGTAACTTGGTAATATTTATAATAAGTTGCAATATTCTGTATTTCTGTAATTATAAATATTTTCAGACACTCATAATACAAATAATTCTAAGATGACTTTAAACGTTATTCGTTTCACTACAAAAAAATAAACAGATTTTGAACACATGCTTTACTAAACACTGTCTAAAATTAGATTCTCAACCAATAGTATCTTGCCACGTCAACCACATCTCGCATGTTATTGGTTGGAGGTAAATTTTAGTCAGTGTTTAGTTAAATAGGCATCTTAATATATTTGGAAGCTCTCTATCTATTTACACAATATTCATCTAGTTCCTAGAATTTAAAGGATACCAAACTTAGAAGTGTTTTAATAGGTTAACAGCGGAGCTGCACTAAGTTAAAATGGAATCGAATTAGCACATGTTCTGGGACCATTTGCTAGTCATTTATTTTTTACAGTTAAGATGTATTTATTGTATGTAAAGGGATAAAAATTGAAATAGACATTTAACAAAGAAAAAAAATTTAGAAAGGACAATGGCGAGGTTCTTTACAATGTGAAAGTCAAAGATAAACAGTATCGTACTTAAAAAAAATTTATAGACATTGATAGATAGCGGATAAACGATTTATAGCTAACAAGCTAACATTACATATATTTTGTGTTTTTATATTTTTGAATAAAATATCACAATAATATTAACTATAATGAAGATTGGATGAAATCTAACTTAATGTCAAATAACATTAAAATAATTTACATTTTAAGTGTGAAACAGTGAATTTAAATTTGCAATTTAGGAGTAGCTGACATTTAGTTTCGCTAAAGATTTCAAACTCCACCCATATCAGATTAGCGGAATACAATTTAGTTTGTGTCGGATTAACTAATGAAGAGATTTGAAGGCCGTTAACGATTTGTAGGATGGATGATGTCAGACGCGCTTGTGTAGGATGTACTCTACAAACTTACCGTAACATTTTTCTTGTATACAAATATGACATTAAAACCGTGGTTATTAAGATGAATTTCGCGTAAAATTATTTAAACGTGTTTACAAATTTAAGTGATTATGCTTATAAAGAAACCTATTGTATCGACGATGACACAATATTTAATACTTGCTCAAGCTAAATTAGTTATTGGTTGCGGTGAGAAATACTCACTAAAGGTACGGTTCAGCATGATCATTAATTTTTATCATATTAAAACTAAGATGTGGGCAAATAAAGGTCAAAAAGAAATCTTACTTGCTTAAAAAAAGAAATCTTACTTATTTTATTGAGGTATTAAATACATACCTACACATATTCATGCCAAGTCCCTTACGAGGTAGGCAGAGAGTATCGTGTGCCAAATCTCACGATCCTTGCAAACCTGCCTGATTTCCTTCACATTCATTACACCTTTCATACAATCAACAATGAAAAACAAAAAAAAAACAAAAGTATTTTTACCCTCTGTTCGGAAACTAACAACTTTCCTCCCGCTGCGCTTAACGATGTTCACTTTCCGACTTCATCGAGCGGAAAAATAGCAAACCCACAACGGGGAGCAAAAAGAAAGTAAGATCGAGATAATTGTTGTCCGAGGTGAGGACTAGACTGAATTATCAAACATACAGACTTTTTTATTTTACTAGGCGTATCATGTTAGTTTTGTACATGTCGGATATAGAGCTACCGCCTCGTTGGTCGAGTGGCAAGCGTACACGCCTATCTACACTGCTCAACCGAGAGCCTTCGTCGGGCTTAAGGCCCCATACTTAGTCAGCTAGAAGAGCCAATCAGCGCACTCCCCCGTTCCATGATTACTATGAAATATTGCGCTCTAAAGTAAATGTCTTAAGCGCCAAATCACTATTTTTGACACTATAAAAGTAATTTGAAAAAAAATATAAAAACTGAAACAGTTATTTTTAGGTATAATACTTATCTATGTTTATGTTAAATCTGGTGTCGATCGAATCTAAATTGAAGTACACAGTTGGGTTTTGCTTTCAAAAAAGGGTTAACTTTTTGATTTTTTTTTCTATAGAGCAAAGTGTAATGAATCGTGTTTTGGAAACACTAGTCTTATAAAGCATATTAATGTTAATCTTGTGTATTTTTGTCGCTAAGATACATAATTGCTTTGTATGAAAAAAAACAGTATATTGCTGACGTATTTTAGGATACATGGCCCCTTAACCGAATATTTAAATAAAATTCCGAATGCTTACGCCGTCTACGAACTTTGATCTTAGCAGTAAATTAGGTGCTTAATTTTTTACATGTAACATTAATCTCAAATAATTTATATGGAAGCAAACAGACACGATTAAGATACTTACTTAACTTTCATACATTCAGGGACGGATCCAACTTTCAAGCTAAAGGGGGGCCCGGACTCGAGGTTCACTAAGGTCGGACCAAATTTAATATGACCTACCTAGACCCCTCCCTAGATAGGGGTCTAGGTAGGTGACCCACCCTCTTGAAGTAGCCCTTGCATACATTAATTAATACAATATAAACCTAGTATTTATATTACAAAACACAATAATAATATCGAGTTATCATATACAATCAAGACAGCAGTGTGATTTTTTGCTATCTTATTACATAACAAAGAAAAAGAAAAAAAAGGACTAGATTTTCTTGAACAACAACTCATTAGGCGTATTACATTAAACCAGCCTTACCCAAAGTGGGCGATAACGCCCCCTTGTGGGCGCTGGAAGCCTAGAGGGGGGCGGTATAAATCTTGAAAAAAATGTTTTTTTTTTTTAAACTAGGCGCAACAAATATGTTATTGAGGTTATTGACAAGAAAAAAACGAGGGGGGGGGGCGCTACAAAACAACTGATTTTCAAAGTGTTCGTTACATGAAATAAGTTTGGGAACCTCTGCATTAAACTAATAAAATACTACGCGAAATATGAATACCAGGATTATAACGTAATTATTATACACAAAATGTTTGAAAAGCATCAAATATAATGTAGGAGGTGGTAGGAGTTGTGTTGTAATTAATTATTCTTGTCAAACCGCGACATAAGCATAAATCGCACGACAAATAATGGTATGATTAATGTAGGGAATTAATCAGACGCGACAGACGCGTGATGGGCCCATTATGAGATTAGGTTACCCATGAATTTGTTCTTATACAAAAATTTCATGGTTTTTTATCCATTCGTTTTTATTTAATTTAGATTAATTAAAAATAAACGCTTATTGCAGTTAAAAGGCCAAAAGATATATTTTAACTATTTCCTCTAGGTTTTTGGTCAAAAATTGTTTTAAGCAATATACTCTATGTAGATGTTTTTCTATCGCCTCTGTGGTCTAGCGGTCCGGGTGTTGGACTTGACTGCATGAGGTCCCGGGTTCGAATCCCGGGTCGGCCAACAAAAAGAAAATTGGATTTTTCCAATTTTCTAATAAAAAAAAAAATGTTGGTCGGGATTGGAAATGTGCCCGGTTGGCGATAGGGCTACACCTATCACATTGTGGGAGTTAGTGTCCGGCTAGTCGTGGGTGCCTTGGTTGTACCTCTGCCTCCCTCTTCGGGGATATGGGCGTGAAGATACTTTACTTTACTTTAGATGTTTTTTCATCAATTTATAGTTATATTGTTTATTTATGTATTTTTGGTAGTGATCACAATCAAATGTTATACTATCAGATTTTCAGAAACTGGGTTTGATTATTGAAAAAAAAATAGGTTATGTGGCTTTGTTAACGCCAGACTTATGGGTAACATTTTATAGAAATATTAAAACACAATGTTTCATCTGTGTTTTAGAGCATAGATATTAGATGAAGAGGACATTGTTTGCAAGTCTATCTTGCCAAGTATCAGAATGACACAGAACCGGAAAGTACATAAAAAATGATGCTAAAATATCTAAATAGCTGAATCCGACCCTGGCAGTTACAGACCTAAAAACAGTAATATGGCGTATGTATGACAATGTAACAGGAATTTTCATCAATTCGTACATTGCACAACTGCAACATTGTTAACATTTATAAGAGACCCGATTCGCTTTTTGAACTTTATTTGTATAACTTCATGTTATGTACATGAAAGCGGCTCGTTTGTGTAATAACTAACAATAGATAGCTCTTGTTACAGAAACGCTTTATGCATGTGCAAAATTTCATTTTTGTACTGCATATAAAAGCACAATATAATGTATACCAGACTTTAAAGCACTATATTCGAACAACAAGACCTAGAAATATTTTCAAAGAATACTTAAACTAAGCAGACCTATCTTAATTTATAAATATGTAGATCACCTCTTAGGAAAATATAAAAAATATATTTTCCTATAATAATAATAAAATGCTTAAAGGTAATAAATTATAGAAAAAAATATTAATAATTGTAAATAATTTCTAGAGCGGTTTAAACACAAACTAGAGCGTAGTTTAGTTCCTGAAAACGTAGAAATCATCGAATACAATCTAGGATGCCCCTGTTATGACAATATATTAGATGGTGATAAACTAATAAAGGTATGAAAAAATGCTGAAACAACAATTTTTTTTTATAAACTCCCGACAAAACCTTTATGTAATGTAGTCAAGGACTATCTCGACCATGTCAGCTTTCAAATGAAAAAAACCGTCCATCCGATCAAAAGTTATAATGCCACGGACAGACAGAATGACAAACACAATGACAGACACACACACACGTCAAAGAAAAAAAAGGTTTAAAAAAATACAAGCTTCATGAACTTGAAGAACACTGAAGTATTGCCAAGTGGCAACCTAAGGGTAGAAATGCTGCTGTCTTTTAGCAAAAATATATATTTTTTTAGAACAAATTTTCATGTATTTTGCCAATTGCGTATGAAGTATAGAAAATTGTTAATCGATAACGTTATCGCAGTCCGTTTACGAGTGTAACAAATTCATTTCGAATTTTACGCTACGAATTTATAATTAACAAGATTCCAGAACATTCCAATTCTTTACAAGGCAAGACAATAAACAGTAACAATTTATTTTATATATAATAAAAGTAATTATAACCGGTTTCGATCCCGGATCGGACATTAAAAATGACACAGTACCGGAAAGTAGAAAAAACATTTCCCAATTTTCCATTTCCTAATAAAAACAACGTTACCCGGGATAGAATACGTGCTCGGTTGGCGATAGGTTTGCCACCTGTCATAAAGTTGTACCTCTGCCTACTTCTTCGGGAATCAGAATCTGAAAAAAAACTTTTTTACGTGGACCATAGAAGTGGTACTTGTGCGCGTCGACGTTTTTATAAACTACCACTGGATGGAAATCGAGGCTACACACTGAGAAGATCCGACGAAAGAAACTCAGCGATCCTGACTTTTCGGGAATACGAGCAACATCATTAGAGTATACAAAAATATCTTTACACACGTATCCCCGAAGGGGGAAGGAGGACACCAACGATTAGCCGAAGGTACCCCTACAGTCCCAGAATGTGATATATGATTAACATATTGCCAACCGGGCACTTATCCAATTTCGAACAACGTTGTCTGTATCAGGAAATTCCCAGCAGTCCGACCCAGAAATCGAATCCGAGACATCTAGTCAACGCCAAGATCAGACCACTAGACTACAGACGCGATTAAGTATATACAAATAAATTTTCTACAAAACGAATAACAGGCAAATAAAATGAAGGAAATAGATGTATACCAGACCAAACCCGATTTCGACAAGTCCCGACTGGGGACTGATTTGATTTCGATTCCATTCGACAAAGGGCGGAAATTGAAATTTCATATCGGAAAATATTCACAATGCAATTTTTGATGTTAATTTTACATTAAAAGCTTTTATTTAATGGTCTAATCCGAACTTATCCACATTCACCGAGCTGATAATATGATGAAACATATTTTATTAAATTTGTAACTTGTCTAACATAAAATCTATTAAAAATGGATTGCTTAAAAAATCATAGACAGATATTTTTTTTCTTTTAAAAAATATTTTTCATCAACACTTATGATTTTAAGATAAGAAGATAATTTTAAAGACGTAGAGAATGTGCAAAAGTTGGGTTGCCTTTTATTTGTCTGGGTTGCTAGGTATCGGTATGTCGATGGCAATAACTTTTACAGATTTGGTTAATATAAAAATATATTAACATATGTTTAATAGCATATACGTAGATATATGTTTGTCTAAAAAAATATTATTAAAGAAACATTTTCAAAAGGCAATTAAATATATTTTGTCAGGATTTTTAGGCAACCTATTTTAACACGATTATATTATACCATTAACGACTCGCTGTAGATCGACGTAATTTCGGATTTTTTTTTTAAATTTTTTTTCTTTTAATTTTTCTAATATTTATTATATTTTCAATATATTTTTCCAGGTCGAATTCCGCTATTTAAGAACACCTATTTTCAACTGATGAAGCTAGTTATACACTCAAGTTTCATGACAATTAAATATCATGACTTATGATAAATTGAAGATGATATGATGATGGAGGTGGAAGGTGGTCATAGAAACTCCAGAAAATTCCCAACATTACCCAATCGTGTTTGTGAATAGTATTTCTATTGTATTGCCAGGACTAGCTCTCACAAATAAAAGCTTGGCGCAAAACTACATTTGTTAAAACCTATACCATAAGGAATTTATGTTTGTTTGAGTAACTTATTGCTTTGAAAAGAAATGTTTGTTTATAAATAATATACATAAAAATAATAATGATGATCTTTTATGATCAAAAAAGTTTTTTTGAATATGTTTTCAGGTTTATGCAACAGTTAAAATATATTATTAATAAATAATAAGTGTTTCATGTACTACATTGAAGTTTTACAAAACAATAGCCCTTTACATTAATTGTTTTCGAACTGTTAAGTTTTATTTAATTACTAGCGGCCCGCCCCGGCGTCGCACGGATATAAAATGTACATATAAACCTTCCTCTTCAATCACTTTATCTATGAAAAAAAAACCGCATCGAAATTCGTTAAAGATTAAAGCATACAAAGGGACATAGGGCCAGAGTAAGTGACTTTGTTTTATACTATGTAGTGATTTTTAAAAACCCCAGACAAAATCTATCCGTCATGACTTTGTCATGACAGAAAAAAATGCATTGAAATAGGTTCATTCGTTTAGGAGTTATCATTATAACATATTTGCTGTTGTTTGTTAAAGAATGCTTTAGACAAACACATCAAACTTATAACACTCCCCTTTTTCCGTCACATATTAAAAATATATACGTAAAGACACGTTTTCTTGAAAACAGCAAATATGTTTATTAACAGAGATTGTAAACAACGCTATTAAACATATCGGATGTCGGTCAAGGGTTAATATGTATGATAAAGCTAAGTTTAAGGTAAACCACCATATGTCTGCAACTCCATTTTCAGATACGTCATTTATCAGTCAGATATATCAGTCACCGTTCAACGTCGGCCTTATGTCTATCGAGGTATAAGGAAATACTGTGCGGTGATGTCATTTTTACACATGTATAGATAACCTTTATATCTCTAATATTATAAACTAGCCAACTCGGCGATCTTCATTCCCTTAGCACACCATACTCTCAAATTTAACTGTTAACCCTCTCTCTCTCCCCTTTTAATGGGAGAAATAAAAAGGAGGTATCCTATGAACATCTTCGGAACATAAAGTGCCTGCCTACCAGCCCATTTTCGAAACGATCGGTTAAATAGATTCAGTGTATATCGCAGTCATGATACAGAGAGAAAGAGAGACAGACATTAAAAAAATGGTTTAAAAGTGTGTTCTGCTGGTCCTTTTTAGCCACTTGTACGCAACTAGGCCAGGAGTAGTCGTTTTTTTGTAATGTAATCTTCAAGACCTATGACTGTACCTACTTCTACAAATAAATGAATTGAATTGAACTTTTTTAAATATATTCAATGTACAAAATTCAATCTTCTATAGTTTTATTATAAGAAAAGACGAAAAAGTATATAAATTCCGTTTTTACATCCAAATGGCTAAACTAAATTTAATAAATCTCAGCAAAGACATTAGATCTTTGAGTAGATTTCTTTTTATCAAATTTATTAAGCGGTAATTGTAATTCGCACGTAATGTCAGAACAAAAAGTAGGAACATTTAAATCACTTAATATTAATAATGTTCTAAGCATTTCGGAAACTGTGTTTATTTAACTGAAAATGAAAGTGTTTTTGTATAGTTGTTACAAGGAAAATAACTTAATGGATTGAACCCTG
>NJDC01000701.1:111761-136598 GCA_002245475.1 Calephelis virginiensis | reverse complement strand
AATACTAACGTGAAGGCCAAAACCTAAAGAAAGAAGAAGAAAGAAAGAAAGAGTCATCTCGACGGTTTCAATCACGCCTACCACAAAGGTGACCTTAGTGGAAACTTTGTTTAAAACAATTCAAAATTTGAATTAAGTCTACGTTCCACACGGATGCAAACCAATGTTTTAATCCGTGTGGAACCCCCAAATATTGACTTGGAATTTCAAAATTTATAGATAAACCAATACTGATATTAATAAGATTTATTATTTATTATAAAACAAAATATCGGGAAATTCGAAATATCATAAATGCGAAAGTTTGTGGGTGTGTATGTATGGATGTTTGTTACTCTTTCACGGTTGAATGGCTCAACGTAGTTGTCTGAAATTTCTAACGCAGATAGATTGTGACCTGGATTAATTAACATAGAGGCTACTTTTAATCTCGATATCACAACGGATTCCTGTAAAAACGCGGGCGAAGCCGCATCCAACAGGTAGTATATGATATGGCTTTAGTTACGTAAATACATATCTTCACGCCAAGTCTCTTGACGGTTAGGCACAGTGCCTTACGTTCTAAATGTCACTATTCCGACAGACCTGCCAGCCAACCTGCCAACGCAGGTTTCGGAGACTCTACAGACCTTAACTTTCGCGTAAAAAATTTGACTTTTTATAATAAATTAGAGTAAGCGTGATAGTTAATTAGTAATTGAGGTAAGATAAGCGAGACAAGAATATGGCAGTTGCAGATTTTTCCTCTTCGATAGATCTCAAAAAAAGTAAGCGGTGGTATATGTCTATCTTTAAAGAATAACCCACAATAACCGTCTTTTGCGTTTACTTAAAACAGTTAAATGAAGGGTTACTTTAGAACATATTTTTAACAATACAGTATTAACCCTTACGTTACGATACGTTATACGTGTAATTTAGATCAAAATTGCCTTTTACACTATGAGAAAAAAATTAACAACTAATGAGTTATCAAAAAATTAAAATCTCCGGGCGCAAAATTAAATATCGTTGAATTTTATTCTTGAATAAGCGAAGCGAGGGCGGGCAGCTAGTCTCTTATCAAATGTATAATGTGGTTTGTTCAGGAGTCGGGCAACGAAAAAACAGAAAATGTGTATTTTAAACGTTGTCCGGGATTGTTTGATTGAACATGTGTCCGGTTGGCAATAGCATGTCACCTATCACATTGTGACGACCACCACGACTAGCTAAAGACACTTAATGTCGGGCTAGTTATTGAGTGTCATGGTTGTGACTCTGCCTACCTGTTCGGGGATATGGGCGTGAAGATACCAATAACAATATAGACTTTGAAACATACGAGACGAAACGTTTTTAAAACTCAGATAGAATAATACTTAAAAATAATTGGAGGCATCAGTGAAAGGCGTCACGTGGCCAGTATATGATCATTTAATAATTAATAAAGTCAGCGTCTTAATTACACACGGTCGATAAAGTAATTACACAAGTGGCAAATATAATTGACGTAATTATAGACGTTTATTTACAGATACCGTTAAATATAGGGTTCAATTTTAACTTTCATGTAGTCTATCAAGATGGCTTCGCTTTCATATTAATGTTGTAAAAAAGTTATTTTTTATGTGAGACTGATGTCGCTGATGCGAACAAGAACATGGCTCTAATGATGGTAAGCAACAACTGTGGCCTATAGACACCATAGATGTTATTGGTGCGTCGCTATCCTTTTGCCGAAATGTAACGCCTATTGTACAAGTATACCGGCTGCCCTACAGTCCGAATTGCATCATGACACAGTCTTTACTGAGAAAGGAATAGGTTAGGCGTTGGATTCCTACCCGGCCATACACGAACAGCACTTTGCCACCTGTTATTACATCTTTTAATATAACCGCATGGCAAGTGTCTGCTTATGTTCTATTGGCAAAAACACACCTGCAATCATCATGATAATAAAAGTGTCTGGGTTTTATTGAATCAGATATTTAAAAAAAAGGAGAATTCTACCACCACCGCTACCAGCAGATTTTTTTCAAGAATATCAATACTTCACTGAAAACTTTGTAGGGTCTATTTCAAAATAAATGAAACGTGGAAGCTGTCATAATCGTATCTCGTCGAGCCACTTTTAGAATTAATATACGGAGGTTAATGTAGGAGCTCTCATATCTCGTAGACGAAATCGCAGCTCCGTTTTAAGAGATAATATACAGAGGCTATACACAAACACAACTATATTCAAAACTTAAAATCAGAATCAGAAAAAACTATTCACATGGACCATACGTATATTATATACTTGTGGGCGTCGACATTTTTATAAACTACGATCGGATCGGAATCGAAACCACACAATGTGTTTGAATAACACGTTTTTTCAAAATAACTTATTAAATTGCCTTTCATACAGATATCACAGTAACAATATTACATTGTCATTCAATGTTTTGAAAAAATATTACCCTCTGAGTTTGGTTCGAAGGATCCGTAGAGAGTTTCCGCGTTACGTTAGTATATCAGACATACAGACTCGTCATAGATAAACAATCACTAGCTTCCAACTACCAATTCCAGTGTTCAATAAAATTACATTTCAAACACTACCAAGTTTTCTCAGAGTAAACTGATAATAACCAATTTTCCCTTCACTTTCAACTCTTAACGAATAAATTACGCGCGACTTCCGCGGTGTTTGTGCGTATATTCAGTATAATTACACATTGTCTGTGTACAGGAAAACTTACTGCAGTTTAAAATTGACTTTATATGCTATTTTTTTAATGTAAACGCTTTGATCAAGTACTAGTTTGATCATGATCTAATTGACATGGAAATAACGTGGATTTAACTTCCCAAAAAAAAGAATACAGTCTAATCAATGGACTGATGTAGAAATTTTAAAATTGGAATATTAATTTTATTCTCCTCTAATGTTAAAATTGTTGTTACTGTAAACAGCAGCTGAATCATAAAAATAAATAGCAGACAGGTCAAGACATTTATACATACTAATATTATAAATACGCAAGTATGTGTGCTTGTTTGTCCTGTCTCGTTGCAACAGAGAGATAGTAAGGTATTTTGTTTTTGTATATGTGACTGGCGAATAATATTATGAGCTACTTTGTGTCCCAATGTCTTTATATGTTACGTGGGAGAGCTTAATAAATTTAATACGCAGACCCAGCCGCGGGCATTACCTTGTAATAAATATTTTTATTAAATATTCTCAAGTGATATTTTATGTTAAGTAGTTTCAGTGAGAAATAATTGCGTAGCGTGACAAGAGTTTAGATAACAAAACATCTACACGTTTTATAATATAAACGGTGTGCCAAGTGTGAGTTTTTGAAATGATTTACTTTTCTATCGCGTTTACGTTTAATGACCTAAATGTATGCAGTAATTGTCAACGCCTCTAGCGGATAGTCGAAACAACTGAATTATTCCTTCTTCTTCTTTTGGCCTTCACGTTAGTATTTAGCCATTAGTCAAGTAGAAATTTGCATCAAATTTTATATAAATTTCAATTAATTGTAATTAGTCATCAGTCATAAGTCGTCAGGAAGTCATGTAAGGCTCTTGGGTAAATCGGTGGCCTGTTTACTCAAGCTCATGAATGAGATTTGGCGGCAACGAGGAAATACACGATACGCTAATTTCTTAATGATTATTTCATTTCTGCACTTTTACTGAACAAAATTGTACAAAATGCCACCAAAATTGATTAATTTCACTCAATATCAACACGAAATTCAATAATTATGAAAAAACTTCGACCATCTTTTCTCTCGATGGCGCCAAAACTCAACTGATTTATTCCATACATTTGGATCGTCCAAACGCAAACGCGGTATTAAAGTAAATTCGAGCGAAACTCACACTCAACACACGGGTTCTTATTACACAAACACATATGTTCTATGTTCATGGTAAATTCCTTTTAGGGTAGACAGAGAGTATAGAGTGCCAAGTTTCAAAGCATCAAAGGAGATACGGAACTCGAAAAATATCTGTTAAAATTTAATTAATTAACTAAGCTTAAATAAAATTTCGTTTTCACCGAAATTGGTGAACAGCCTTGATGATAATAACTCTAAAGCAGACGAAGGTTTTCAAGCAATATGTCATTTGAAAATAGGGGCAAGCCGATAAGTAGAGTTTTTTAACTTTTTAGAGTACATGCTGTTTCACTCTGTGCCGACGCACAAAGCGGTCGCTACCTTCTTTAAAGCTTCTTTAGCACAAAACATCTTTTACAATATATCAAAATAAAAAATCATTGATTTATCCATTTAATTTTTTAGTGTTTTAGATAGTCAAAATTAATTAATCCCACTTTTGAAGACTCTAATACTATATTAGGTGGTCTCTAGAAGAAAGAGCTGGTAAGAATAATTAATTTTTAGTATACCAAGGCTACCTTTGCGTAAAAATTTATAGAAAAAGAGCAATACAATTAAAGATATAATTTATATCACTGGTAAAGCTAAGCCGAAAATGTTGAAATACATTTATACAATCTCTTCTAATATTATAAAATTGAAGAGTTTGTTTGTTTGAACGCGCTAATCTCAGGAACTACTGGTCTGATTTGAAAATTTCTTTCAGTGTTAGATAGCCTATTTATCGATGAATTTATATTTATATCATCACGCTAAGACTAATAATGGCACAACACTAATTAAGTAAATATTCCATGCGGGCGGATGCTAGAAACTTATAAATTTGATTAAGATTTTACAGATTATAAAAAGTATCTTCACGACTAGCCGAAGACACACAGAAGTCCCACAATGTGATAGGTAGCAAACCTATCGCCAACCGGGCACATTTCCAATCTCGACCAACATTTTTTTAATTAGAAAATTGGAAAAATCCAATTTTCTTTTTATTGGCCGATCCGGGATTCGAACCCGGGACCTCATGCAGTCAAGTTCAACACCCGGACCGCTAGACCACAGAGGCGATACAGATTATACAATAAATTTAATACAGATTATAGTTTTAAAATAAACCAATAGATCCGTTAAATAAGTTTGTTCCCAATTCAGGGGCAATAAAAATCCAAATAGCTCCCGTTTCCGTTTTATCAGACCAAAGATTGCTGTCTTATTACGTTTGGTGCATTTATAGATGTTACTATTTTTAGATCCTGTATCTTGAAATAGTGTTGTTACTTTATAAACCGAATTCAAAAAGGTGGAGTTTCGATTCGACTGTATATTTTTTTTTGTACATTTGTTAAACAATTTGTTGATCGCCTTGTTGGTTGAGTGGCTAGCGTACACGCCTAACTACACTGAACCAACCACGAGGCTCGGATCCGATTCCCGACGGGGACAGGCATACCAAATCGCGCTGTGGTTGTGAAGTTGGAGGCGGATATTTGTACAGTTTTTCTGCTCGTAAATATTTTAACGATATTCAGTGTCTACCTGTCACAATTTTCCCTCAATTCAGTAATATTTATTAAGGATATATACACAGCCTAGCCGATCCGGCAAGCTTTGAATCCGAATGTATGGATTAAAGCTTTGTTTTTCCCATCTCAACAATTTTAACGGTTTTTTAAATGAGATCCTTTTCCTGACAATAACACAACAAAAATATTAGCAAAATTGGTCCATCCATTCAGACGTGATGCGATGACAAAGAAACATTGAGATTCATTTATATATATACGAGAAGATTAGAAAAATGAATTTTGAGTTCCTATTTAAAATCGAACCCATGACCTCATGTAGTCAAAGCCAACAGACACAATCAGGCTAAGGTCGGCACAATTTCGTTAATTAGCACGTCTGGTAATGTCTACAGAGGGCGTAATTCGGTGATGTAAAGCATTACTCAGAGAAACGTAAAGGTCATAACCTCGAAGTGAAATTTTTAAGTTTTTTCGCTTTTATCTATTTTTGGCAATCATTTATTTAAATGGAATTAAATAAAATCCTCAGCTATTATAATTCTTTTTGTTTGTCATTTCATGTTACAAAGAAGTGATGTTGTATATTTTTTGATGTGGAGATAGGTGGATAGTCCTATAGGTTACTTTTTATTCTGATATCTAAATAGGTACCCGAGGAGAGCAAGGTTGAAATTCCACGATTATATCGCTCGGGTTTCGTCCGAGGGTGGTGTCAAGAGTTTTCGTAACCGGCCTGTTTTAATGAAAATGGCAGTAAATGTGTCGAAAGCCAAGCAGGTAAGGAAGGATTGTGATATTGGGCACTGAACACTCTCTGCCTACCCTGTAAGGGACTTGGTGTGAAGATATAAATATCTAAATGGGTATCGGCTGGAGAGAAATAGCTTTATTACGCGGTCGTAGCCATGGGGTCTGGTAATAAAAATGGTTATTACATATTTTACAATTGTGTTATATTTTGTATACCTATTAATTGAATAATTCATAAACTCGCTCGGGTTTTATCAGAAGGTGGTGTCAATAGTCTCCGAAATCGGCGTGTTTGCATGAAAGTAAAATTATATAATACAATGTGGAGGAAGATAGATAGCTATGCAAGGGTTGTGGAATATGGCAAGCGACTCTCTGTCTACCATATATGCGACTTAGCGTGAAATAAATAGTCTTTAAGAAATAATTACGTTGTGTGACAAAAAGTTATCGTTAATATAGGTTTGGATTTGCATTACTTTAATTTTTTTTAATACTTAATGAAGTAATCTCACAGAGTTTATTACTAGATTCATAAAAATATGACAAAATATAATTAGAATTAAGTTTAACTAATGAAACTTAGATATCTAGAGTGAAAAATTTAAGGAAAATGTCATGTAACAATAATTAAAAAAACTACCATCTTAATTTTAGAAATATGTATTATTTTAATAGTTTAGTTTTTAGCAATTTAAAAATATAAGGTGAATGACGGTGGGTATATTCATTTTGTTTGAGTATGAATAAAATATTGTTTCGTTGCTTCAACAATTCGTTTCTGAAATTGTTAACTGTATATGGCTCTGCAGTTTTTATATCCCTACCATCAGGGGAACTGTGTCCGTTTGGTGTCGTATATACATATACGGAAAAAGAAAAAACTTGGTATTGTATATAAATATTCGTATGTGGCAAAAGAAAAAAGTATTTCGAACAGGAATTGAAACAGTAACTTTTGTTTATCGCTGACAAAAAGTATTAATTAAAATATCTTAAAAATATCATTTAAAGCAATAAAAAAATTTGACATTAGTAACTAATTTTGGAATAGTAATAATGGTAATTTGGAACTAAGTAACGAATTTAAACCAAATAAAAAATAAAGAAAGTAAGCACAATAATGAGCAAGAAATGTACTGAATTTTGATGTAGGTGTCGGGTTGTGTTTAGAGAATGTTTTTAGTTAGGTATTTGTTTTTTTGCACTTTGAACCATACTGACCTACGGAACAAATAAGTTTTCGATTTGCCAATGTGCCAACCTTTTATTTAGAAGGACTATTCCCAGCAATCGACTTAAAAGTACTACTTAAGAAGTATCAAAAAAGACCAACCACGACAGGATAATATTAGGAGTTTCAGGGGTCTCTAAGGACACCTTCCGATTCCATCATTAGATCAGCTCTGTTATAATAATTTAGCATTGTTCCGTTCTACCCATTCAAATGTACATTACAAATTATACAAAAGCTTGTAAATATTGCATGAAGGAACTCATATAGGCTATTCGAAAAATTATTCTATTAAGGACTGAGATTCCATCCATCTTGTAATTCCGGAGACCATAGTATACGACTAGCATACAGGCATATAAAATAAATAAACATAATATGCGCTTAAAACATATAACCCTGTTTCTGTAGCCGGATACAAAAAGAAAACATTAAATAAAATAATATGTAAAAATTCAGTAGTTGGGAAATCTATTTTTGAAAAAATAAGGCATATTATAGGTTATATTTTGCTCGAGGTATCCTAGATTTTTAAGTAATCATATGGAATAAAGTGATTATTTCTTTTAAAATATTGTATTTCATCTTTCGAATGATATTTTGAAATATTTTATACGTCGATCACAAGACAAAGATTTGATATAAAGCTAAAAAAAGTTTTCAATTATTTAAACGAATCGTGTTTTGAAGGCTTTGTATTTAAGCAGTTGTTTCCTGTACTATATTGTCTGAGATATAATAGTAGGTCAACAAAATTAATGGCAAAGAGGATCAGTTAGTTAATAAAACATTACAGTAGTAGTATGCTTAGTATGTAAGTGATAAGTCCATTAAAATATTTTTTAAGTTGGCCACTAAATTAAGTTTTAGCCAAATCCTGCAAAGACTAAGAGCTTGTAAGCCAGCATGTTCATTCCATATTTTTTCATATTTTAATAAAAATTTAAAAACCTGCGATAGTTTTCCTCGGATCTCCTAAAAAGCACTGATCTCTTAGGGCGCAGCAAAACTTCTTATTCTCCCTTTCAGCGGTAGCGTTTGGTAGAAACATTGACAATATCGCAACATCCTCATTATTCTCCCTCGCCCTTCTGATCCTTTCCTGCCCTACGGTTTTCGTGGTCAAATGCAGGCGTGATTTAAAGTCGTCACTTAACACGTCGGCTGACATTGTTAACACCGGGATATAAAACCTTTTTAGTTTGAATTACGGAAAAGGCGCGATATTTGTTTGGCGCGTATTTTATCTGTGCACCTCCGCGTACAAGCCTGTCGGAGCGCGGTACGTAACTGAATCGTGAGCCTGACGCGAGGTAGCAGTTGCCGGTTAGGATATAGGCTGTATGTTGAACTTAACCAATGCTTTAATTCATATCGCTCGCATTGATCAACGTTTATCCTAATTGAACATATTTTAAGTACTAGTTTGGTGTAGTAGTGTGGTCTTCTTTATTATTTGTTGTTTGTTTTCTAAGTAAGTTGCAAACGTATTTAAAGTTTTTTTTTACAGAACAAGTAAAATCTATTTAGATTGCTGTGCAACATCTTGCTCGAATAAGGATGCACAGAATTTAGGGTAGAGAGGTTTACTATTTGTCAGAGTTTCGCAGCGACTCGCCAGGATTGGTACCACCGCTTACCTATTCCTGTCGCCATAACGTCAGTACTTGCCGTTGATGTGTTACGGTTCGGAGGATAAGGTAACAGGTAAACTTACTTTTGCTCGAGGCCTAACATCCCGGCCTCAGGTCGGCAACGTACCATTACCACCTTTGGTGTCTCTAGGCGGCGTGAATTTATCACCATCAGGAAATCCGTCTGCTTGTTTGCTTTCCAATATATAATAGTGCGTTCACTGGTAACTAAGAAAAATAAATGTTTAGCCCAAAAGCGCTGTAGATTCCAATGCGTTAATTACCCAACGTATAGCCATTCATGATTAAGGCAATGTACCCAAATACATCTTTCTAAAAAGATGAAGGTATATTACGTGACATTTAAATATAATGAGGTAATAATTGTATCATTCATAACGTAATAACCTGCAGCTACGGTGTTATCAGGAGTTAAGTAATGATTCATTAGTTTAAATCCAACGTACCTCCTTCACGTTCTATACAACGAACCTTGAACTGCTCTTTAAGTATTTACACTTGTTCAACATACCGAAGCAACCCATTATCTTGCTGATTTAAATGTCAACCTCATCTTGCGAACACACAATAGCATAATTAAAGATGGCGTTCCTAAGATGCAACCGCAACACATTGTTGCAATCTCTAAAATCTTTTTCTAGGTACAGGATAAGTACTACTTATTCAAATATCATCATCTTGTGAACACACAATAGCACAACTAAATATGGTTTTCTTAAGATTGCAACACATTGTTGCAATCCCAACACATTTATTCTGGTATCTATTAAAGTATTTCCATGTATTAGAATCGTTGACTAACACCCATAACATAAGCATATAATTTGCTTACTTTAGGGTTCGATTCAATTTGTGTGACTTGTCCAGGAATATTTATTATTATTATAAGCTTCTTATAGTGCTATGCAACAACTTTCCCCAATAGGGATACATCATCAGAGGATAGGGAGAGGTAGACTTGCACAATAGACCTAACATATCGGTCACAAAACATATTATTATTATTATTGTTGTGTGCGTGTTGCATCGCGTGTGTTTGGGTACAGGATAAGTAATAAAGTACTACTGATGTAAACAAGCAACAACACTCTACACCTTCGCCTCCGATCTCGACAGCGAAAATCTCTTTTCCGCGCGCCTAACACAAAGTACGAACCGCAACGCCTCCAATCTATTAACTTTGTAACTATAACGCAGCACCAAGTCGAGGTATATTCTCCCGGGAGACAGCCCTTGGTGCTGGCGTTGTAGGGAACAGTCCAATCCATTTAAATAATGATGTCTCGGGCTGAGCACTCTGCTCGGCCTACAAAGCCCAGTGAATTTGTAGAAATAGCAAGGTTGGCAACGCATTAGTCATTAAAAAAATACTGATTCAAATGTCATCATCTTCTGAACATACAAAAGTACAACACTAAAGAAAACGTTACTAAAATGCGACCGCAATACATTGTTGCCTTCGCGTGTGTTTGGGTACAGGATAAATGTTATAGTATTACTGATTTAAATGTCATCATCTCCTTAACACACCATAACACACCTAAAGGTGACGTTCCTAAGATTCGACCAAAGTAATTGTTGCAATCGCGTATGTTTGAGAACCCTCTAAATAATATAATGCAACTGAGACAAATGTCGGCAACGAATGACAAATATTGGGAACATACGACAGCTCAACTAAAGGTGGTATTCCTATGCGTGGTGGAACTGCAGCTCATTGTTGAAATCGCATAAGTTTGGGTACAGGCTAAGTAGTAAAGTACTAATTTGGGGTTGAGCAGCCTTTTTCATGGAATAAAACTAAAAGAGTCGAAGCGCTAGATTTGATAAGCACTAAATTTGATGGTCAAAAAGGATCGAAGCAACTTTAGCACTAAATTTGGTCCTCAATTATAAAAGAAGCGACTTCAGCGCTAAATTTGGTTCTTAACAATTTTACGCAAATAGATGTGAAAGTGAACTGCATCAGAACCTCTCTTAGAAACATCCCAATTACCTATAATGTTTCTAACTTATGCTGAGTGAATTATGTGCCATACATTAGAATTGATTAATAGAATTACTTAGGTAAGTGATCTTACAGAGCTCTTTTGATTAATTTAATTACAGAGGATAATGGAAAGATAAGGGCATTAGTTGTTGATACAAATTTCAAAGGATTCGTTACCCGTAATAGAATATCTCTAGAGACTGGATCGTAGGGATGCTTATGAAATACTCGCAGATTATCTCGAAAACGAAAAATCGATTTTACCAAAACGATTAATTGAAAATGTGGTATTTTTGCTTTTTTACTTCAAAAAAAATTAATAAAAGCCAAGTCTGTGCAATACTTTGGCTAACTTGAGTCTAAATCCATGATTTGGTTGGTCGTCTGTAGTTATTAATTATTCTAAGTGGGCGGTTGTGGCCTTGTTTAAGGTATGAGGTCTGGCATGTCAATATAAGCATGTTAGTATAACGATTAGCGGAACTATAGAAACTTCGAGCGGAGAAGCCACTGTTATCAACCTCAAGGCATCATCTCCTCGATATTAAAGATACAAAAAGAAGGCTAAAGGGGACAAAGAAACGAGGGGTGTACCTAGTGTCAAACTCAACTGAGTTCAAGTTCATGATTCAAATGCGGCGTATTTTCAAATATTTAATAAAATGTGGCAACAGTTGAAAAGATGGAATTGCCCTGAACTAAACCCTATATTTGATATTAGTCTAGCTTAAACTGTAATAACAAATAAGACATCGCCTGTAAACTGAGTCTTAATGACAAATAATCGGGAGATGTTAAGGTAAGTAACATCGGTAAAAAATTCTTATTATGTGTGTGTGTAAAAAATATGTTAAATTATTTCTAAATTAATGCAGCGATTTGGTTTTTTAATGAATCAAACCGAAAAATATCTAATCACATCACTAGTCAGAAAGTCTAAAATGCTACCGCAAGCTGTTATAAAAGAGGTGCTTTTAATTTCTAAAGTGTTTACTCATTCCTATTGAAAAGATGTAAGGGGAGTTTGTAAAAATGTTGAAAAGTCAAGTACATTCGTTTATGCACCACGGGCCAAAGTAAATGCGAATGGGGAAGCGGTAGACGGAAGTAAATAGTAATTCTGTTTGCAAAAAGTGTTGGTATAATCTGGTTAATGCCTGCTTTAATGCGTCTGGTTTGTTAAATAATATATTTACTTACTCTTCACCTATATATAACTTACAATTACTCATACATTTAATGTACGTAGGCGTATTTGTATCTTTGTAAGATCGCTTCCAGCAAAAGCTGTAAGGAAACAGGTTTTGTAATACTGAAAAGCGAAATAAATTCCGTGTTAAATGTTTTCGCTATGTCACATTTGACATTGTGCGCTTATGACAATTTGTGGTTCTTTGCCATTTTGTGCTTTGCCCTCATGCTCCCAAATGGTTTTTGATATAAAGACGTCATTTGACTTTTATTTGTATTTACAGAGATTTATTAAGAATTTTCACTATATGCGTGTTTAACGTCCTGCTCTTTTGACAATTTGTGGTTCTTTGTCATTTTTCGCTTTCGACCTTATGCTCAAAAAAGCTTATAAATTTTAAATCGTGTATATTTCATGTATAAATTACTAGACCATTTTTAAAAATTTTGTTAAAAGATAGATTAAAGCTTGAAGAAGTACATAGGCTACTTTTTGTTGCATTATCTCAACGGTTTCTCCTGGAAGAGATCATTTCTTATAAAATTTTAAAGTCGCGAACACTATATAGCTGAAACAGAAAGTCTGACGAAAGCCATTTGCAATAAAATTGGGGTACCTAAGAATATTTAAAATATTTATTTTGACACACATGACAAAATTAATATTAAATCGATGATATTTTTTGGAATTAATAATGAGCAACCATTGCATATGTTTAATATCAAAAAGAGAAAGGAATGGTGTATAATGTTATTGAAATTGATATTTAGCGTTTTTATAACGATGTTTTGCCATTTTATTGTTTTGGTACAAACATAAGTGCAATAATTGACAATCCAAAAATAATTTAAAAATAAATTTATTGCGACAAGTATTGTGTCAATAAATGGACAACTTTGAAATTGTGAAACGTTAAAATAATTTACTTATAAGGGTACTTTGATGTCTTACGAAGTACGGCATTAAACAAGCAATTTTTATCTATACACGTTTTAAAAACAACAGAATTACGATTCTTCCACATTCAGTGTAAAAATGAGATTTTAATTTGACAACACCTTGTGTCGGATTTTGTTATATACAAGTTATTTTTAGATTTGTGTTTCTTTCAAAATTTCTTCTAATTTTTCGTTTTTCTTTTTGTTGACTTATGTTCTTCTTCTTTCTCAAAATAAATACTATATTGATAAGTCTCGTCTTCACTACGATTGCCTTCTCGTTTGTCAAGGGTTAAGCCTACACCCTTAACTCCACCGACTAACCGCGAGGCTCAGGTTCAATTCCCGACCGAGAATTTATGTGCTCTATAAATCATCACATGCGTTATTTACATTAAAACCGGTGATATGGATAAATAGAGGCAAACATTGCAAATGTTTCGCTATATGAAGAATATTCCTCGAATCTAGGATGTAAACATCTTACACGGAGACCATTGTATTGTCTTCGCGTATTCACTTTACAAAGTAACATGAATACAAACTTCAGTTAAAAATAACTAGAGCTTTGTATAAACTTGGTATTCCCAAAAATGTAAAAACATTTTCTCAAAATTGTGAACATACAATTAATTTAGTTTTAATAACGGCTTATTCCAACATTCTTAGTCATAAAGTGATTATATACAACGGGACGAAATAAGTTAATAAAAAATGAGATAAAATGAAATAAGGGAAAAACATTTTACATTTTCATATACCGAATTCTCAAATTCTCTTCAACAAATTTTCCGCAAAAAGCATGATTTGCTACTAAGACTTTTGTATCTTCATGCTCATATCCCCGAAGTAGTAGATAGAGGCACAACCAGGGCACCTACGACTAGACGAACACACTAAGTCCCACAATGTGATAGGTGGCAAGCCTATCGTCAATCGGGCACATATCTAATCCGGGGAAACGTTATTTTTATTTGAAAGATGAGTTTATATATGAGCATAGCAAGTATAGATCGTCTAAGCGTAAATGTGATAGTGCGTCTGAAATGACGCACCAAATCATCACAATTATGAATACTAGTATATTTACAGTATGCAACAATCTGAAAGAAATTCTTCGATTTGTTGTGCAACTAGTTTATATATTGCCCGAGCGCAAAACAAAGCAGACGTCTTCCTTCATAGAATATGACAGCATATCTATAAACCTTTATTCCCTGGTCCGGGCTCCTTTGCAGAATAGACCATCTGCCTTCCTGAGCCAGATAGCTCGTAAATGGCGAGCATTGGCTTACCGTCACTAACATCGTGACATCTGACTAGGTGGTAGCGACTCGCCCGGATTGGCACCAGCGACTTACCTATTCCTGCCGCTATTTCCGCCGTAATGTCGGCGCTTGCCGTTGACGTGTAATGGTTCGGAGGATACGGTAGCCGATAAACTTACTTTTGCTGGAGGTCTGACATCCCGGCCTAAAGTTGGCAACGTACCATTTGGTGTCTAGGCGGTGTGAGTTTCTTACCATCAGGAAATCCGTCTGCTTGTTTGTCTTCCAACATCATACAAAACCAAAAGCATTGATGTCAATATGCATCAGTTAACCGATCTGTACACATGCAGATTACAATTCTCGAAAAAAATTACACTCACACATAGAGAAGATCTATTTATTGTATTCGAACACGTCTATATAAACTAAATAAATAAGATGAGGGGCGCGTCATTTCAGTTTAGATGATCTATACTGTATGTGTATTGCAATGCATAATACTAAAGGATAATTCTGACCTCAGCCGCGCTCTTTGTCCCTAATATTATAATTCTCGCAATAAGATAATTGACACGGAGGTAGAATTCATTGATTGATGTTATCTTAATCAAAAGTTAAATTAACGGCTCTGATGTACTTGAGATGATATTAGCAAAAGTGTTGGGATGATATCTCTTTGTACCATCATTGAAGCCCGCATTACCGCGTCTGTATAATTGGGTAATTGAAGATTTTTTCCAGTTTGATTTCTAAAAATAGACCAGGCCTGTCAGGGTAAATGTTATCAATTACTCACACTATCGCATCAGTATACAGGTTGTCGCAAAGCTTCAACGCAAGGTAAGCAAGTGCTATAATTACTATAGTTAAATAATTTTTATAGAAAATGGACTTTACAATTATTTTGACCGCCTAGTTGGCCAAGGGGCCAGACTACACACCTCCACCGAACAAACGCGAGGCTATTGCTCGATTCCCCATGGGGGCAGGCGTAGGAGACAGGCTAGCTTCGTCCACATTTATTGCTCTTTATAAGAACCCGCCGTTTTCGGAGATTCATGACAGCATCCTCGGATAAAACCCGATGCAAATGCACAGTAATTAGGAACTTCAAAAAATAATTTAAAACAAGTTATTACCCAGGAAGTAACAAACCCAAGCTTTGTATAGCTAATATGTCTAGCCACAGATACCAGAAACGTGCCTAATCATAAACTGGCTGACATCGTTCACGACGAATTGTTAAGAGCACTGAGATACGTCTTTGTGTTATCTTCCGTCAGGTTTCATTATATGAAGTGCTGGTATAAGATACACATATTTATAATGAGAATATCAAAAATCGTTTTGGCTGTATTAGAAGCGAAGTAATCTATTTCTTCAATTATTTTGGGCCTGTATTGGAACCGAACATATGTATGCATAAAACAAGTGTTTATTTAACTTGCAAAGTATATACAAGGGTGGATTGAAAAGTTTTCGGCCTATCCAAGAAAATAAACACATCCCAAATCAGATATATTTTTATTTTTCTACATAATCAGCATAAAGTTCGACCCACTTTTGCCATCTCCCTTTCAAAGCATTTAGACCGTTAAAAAAAATTCTTAGAGTCAAATATGCATCTACTGCTGTTTTGACCTAGTTAATTGTCGAAAATCGTTGACCTTTCAAGTGCTTTTTTAGGTTAGGGAACAGAAAGAAGTAGGGATCATGTGAATAATATATTAGATATTTTCCATCGTCGGCGCTTGGTAAAACTTCCAAATATTCATATTTTTAAAAGAAAGAAACACTTGTACTGTTTTACTTATCACTTATAATTTATTACTTTGTAATTAGTAGCCTATCGGTTTCGCTTATACAGCATCATCAGATCTAAAACTTGAGTTTAAGTTTTAGCCCTGATTGGTATAAGCGTAATAAGTACAAGTGTTTCTTTCTTTTAAAAATCATGTGAATAAGTCGGATGCGGTAATACTCGTATGTTTATCTGAGTGGAATCTTTCAAGCTGAATATGATACACTTCCCGGTGACCGGTTGACCTGATTTTTTTATATGCGTACTAGCTATTGCCAGCATGGTCCCATAGGAATATTGTTTCGGGATAAAAATTATCCTATGTGTTAATCCAAGTTACCATCTTTGTGTGTATTAAATTTCATAAAAATCGGTTCAGTAGTTTTTGCGAGAAAAAGTAATAAACAAAAAAACAAACATACAAACTTTAGCATTTATTAATATTATTATATAGTAAATTGGATTCATCACCACATAAGCACTATGTCACAATAATTTTCCATCGTCATTAATTGATCTACACATGCATGCAAAATTTTAAAATCGGTAATTGAGATATTAACTAAGATATGGGTCAAGTTCAACTTTCAATATTCCACCAAAACAAACTTACATACATTACAAGTAAAAGCTTGTCATAAAAATGATCTATGTCGAAAACAAAAGTCGGAACTCTCGCAAAAAAGACGTCGTTAGCCAATTAAGGCTATAAAATGTTCATTTCCTTTATTGAGGTGTTTATTTCGATGGGGAACCATGAAACCCGCAAAATACATGATGTCCTCATCTAAAACCAAGGCTTTACAACCAAATCACGTTAAACGTGACACTTTATTACTTTCTACTTGACCTTCCACCGGTATCACCTTTATGTTCACGGTCGAGATAATGATAATGTTTATGGAAGTAAACTGTATAAATGTTCAAAGCTGTTGCCTGGGGCGTCGCCCGCATATCAAAATGGTGGAATCTATACTCTCTACTCTATCGCCTCTGTAGTCTAGCGGTTCGACGTCGGACGTGACTTCTTGGCAAAAAAAAACGTATATTTTCAATTTTCCATTAAAAAAAATAGCGTTGCCCGGAATCGAATATGTGCCCGGTTGGCGATAGGCTTTCCACCTATCACATTGTGGGTCTTAGAGTCTTCGGCCAGTCGTGGGTGCATTTTTGCCTCTGCCTACGTCTTCGGGGATATGGGCGTGAAGCTAATTTTATAGTATTATTAGACTGGGAAAATTGTTAATAATTCGGGATAAATATTTGAACATTTTAAGCGTAGCAAAATTGCAAAAAAACAACATCCATTTCAATATGTCGTCTAAGTAAGTGTCGTCAATATGTTTTGTAAAAAATGTGTTTTCGTACATTTTTCTGGGTTCCCATCATCAGATCCAGGTTTGGTGGAAACTGTACGTACCTTCGAAGTACGCTCTTTCTAATAAAACAAATAAAATAAAAATCGGTCCACAAAAACTTTGTAAACCACATGCCTGCCTGCTATGCACATCATAAAAAGCAAGCAAACATTAAATGGAACCAACAAGACCACTTGTAAAATAATTTATGAGTTATATTTTATAAAAAAACCTGTTTTTGTATACCTACAGTTGATGTAGTAATGAAATTGGTGTCGTTTTCTTGCAAATTACTGCAGTATCACACTATATTACCTGTTAGCATTTCTTAAGGTATAAAAAATTGCCCTGTAATATTAGCATCTATCAAATATCACAGAAGAGTACATCTTATAATACAACGGTATCCACCAAGTAGGTTTGCAACACGCGATAATATAACGGACCGCCAATTTCGACCACAAAAAGTGACACAGATTAATCGAAACATACTAATCCAATGTCCTGGATCGATATCTGTAAATGTATTTCTCATTTGTGAACTTTGTAATACATTCTAAGCACAAATTATGGTTTGAAGCTTTTTGAAACACATTAAATGTAATTTTAGCAATGTACCGATGAGAGCTTTTTGCCAAGGGTGGAAAAGTGTAGGGAGAGTTGTTAAAAGTTTCTCGAATCATTTGTGAACAAGAAACGATATCGTTAAGAATATAGTTCGGACAGCACATTTTTTTTACTAATGCTGACTGTCTATGTCAATTTCTTTAAATAATTAAGCACTTACGAATTTAATTGATCGAAGATGTGTCTTTAATCTAGCCGATTTAAAAAAAATAGGTAAAAAATAGCGAAAATCCGATGAAATTTGTCATTTACTTTTCGTGTAGTAACAGACACACAGATAAACCGACAAATAGAAAAGTATTCCAAAGTTATTTAGCATTTAAAGATGTTTTAAGTACTTATCCTAATAGCTTGGATATGCTCCAATGTATAAAATATATTCAATATACACATACGAGTACCTCTAGTTTTTTTTTACAAATATGTATTTAAAACCCTTACTACGAGTTTACGGCGCTATACTTAGAAAAATTTGGAACAGCGCCTCTACCGGTAACTTAAAGAACTAAATTTTCAGAAAACCACACTCGACCTATGATTTGACCTGAGTTGAACAAGAAAATAATTAATAGTCTAAAAAATATTATCTTTTCCAAAAATTAAAATTATCGAAAAAATATGGTATTTAACATTCGCTCTTAAATAGAAATATTTAGCCAGCCATTATCCATCTCAGTTTTGAAGCAGATTTACGAGATTTTACAATGAAAATACAGCTTCATTAGAAGAAAAGAATTCAACTATCCAATAAGGAAATATGTGCAAGCGCTCATATTTCTCCAGTCGAAAATTCCATTAACTTTCTAACAAATGGATGAACGGTAAAAATGAGAAAATTGATAAAGAACTATTATTGAGCACGGAAATTATTGTCTTTAGTATTGATTCGGCCATATGGTGAATCAGATGGTTCCGTTATTGTTGCGTGGGATACACAAAAACTGGGTATCATTAACCATAATTGATTGTCACAGATAACCGAAATTTATAATAAAGTAATATTTAATATTATTAAAAACACTTAGATATTTCAATTTTAGCACTCTTTCGGTGTCTGGGATAAAATTAACAAATTTAAAAAAAGAATTAATTAAGCTACAAAGCTCAGGCGGTTCGAGTATTCGTCAACGAGCAACAAACGGGTGCAGATAAAACCTATCAAAGGTGATGTTTTTTCTTTCTTAAAAAATACTAATTTAAAGTATGCCTTAAGTAAGTTGGTGCATCTTCCCGCGCTTATCTCCTAAGATGCACAAATAGGGCAAAAACGATTTTCCGAAGTTTGTCTTTTATTTTAAAATTTTATAAATTTATTTGAATCAATAATTGTATATAAGACATTTTAAAATACAATGCATACTTTATTATGATTCTATTCTATAGGATTCCGTTTTCCTGCAAGTGAAGTCTGAGTCTAGCTACTTGCTAATATTTAAAAAAAACATACGAAAACACTATATTAGTTCATGTTGATTTGTCAAAGTATCAGAGAAATAGAGCAATTTAATTATGTCCGTTAATCAACTTTGTCCAAGCATTTGTATGGTATCATTGCTTCGACATTAAACGTTATCCATACAACCATACTAACTAAAGTACACAATTGCTTTTGTTAGGACTTCCTTAAATATGTATGTGTATAAGTATTTTGTAGCTTGAGAGTTTCTGAATGCTTTAGAAGATAAAATAAAAACTTCAAGCTAATTGCTATATTCAAACTGAATAACATAATATTAACATTGGAATTTAAGGAACCGAATGCAGTATTTTTTATTTTGTTTTTATTCATACAGTAAAACTGGAAACATACTATCCGATGCGGCTGACGGACGCGGCCGACAGTCGCGATTTACAGGATATACAGATAATAAAAGTACTCTGACCCGTGCAAACTATCGGACGTGAAGCAACAAACTAACTATCGGACACGGCTGACGGACGCGGCTGACAGCCGCGACTTACAGGTCTCTAGATAATGAAAGCTCACTGAGCCGTGCAAATTATCGGACGTAAAGTAACAAACCAACTATCGGACACGGCTCAAGAACGCAGCTGACAGCCGCGACTTACAGGTCTCTAGATAATGAAAGCACACTGAGCTGTGCAAACTATCGGACGTGAAGCAACAAACTAATTATTGGACACGGCTGACGGACGCGGCTCACAGCCGCGACTAACAGGTCTCTAGATAATGAAAACACACTGAGCTGTGCAAACTATCGGACGCGGCTAACGGACGCGGTTAACAGCCGCGACTTACAGGTATCTAGATAATACAAGTACACTGAGTCGTGCAAACTATCGGATGTAAGTCGCGGAAGTGACTTTGAGCGTTTGGACGTCCGAAATATATCTGGCGCGCTGGATGTGTATGTCAGTCGTAAGCGTCCGCAGACGGTATGTGCATACTTATCAGTCGCAGCAGTAAGCCCCGTCCGTATGTCGCGGCTAGTAATTTTTCCAGCTTCAAATATAAATAGTATTGTAGGCGCCATTTATACAGACTCAGTTATTATCATTTTTGATTAACCCTCATACTAAAAAACTTACGCACCCGTTGAGTTGGTGTGTAACTTCATTCATTCATTCATTCATTCAATTTTTGATAGCAAAAGTTACGTTACACACTAGATCAACGAACGCGTAAGTTTTATTAGTAAGAATAATTTACTACATCACATTATTAATTTTTCTTGCGGTTATAACAATGTCGTTATCTATCTTAACCAGAGGATCTGACTTAGACCCAAAACTCATTACACAGATTTTTATCTATGTATGCATCTTACCAGCTATGAACTCGACCTTTCAAGATACGTTATATTATGATTTATGAATATGTTAAGTGATATCTGATTTAATATTAAACTCAAATATCTAAGGATCACAATGTTACCATTATTAAAAACCCTGCTTCGACGTTACGAGCTGAATAATATCAAATTTATTTGTCAAAGGGTCCAAACCAACAGAATAAACAAAGCGATGTTTATTTAACCGCCTTTGATTGAAGGGTTGGCTGATAACGAAATTCGTATCGCCGAGTAACACCTATAGCACTGCTTAATAAATTATTTATGTCGGGATTAAATCAATTCTTTAAAATTATTCAATTAAATTAGCTTGTTTATCTGTGACTTCTTCAGCGAACATATTTTCATAAAAAAATTCATTGCCTGTATAGTCTTTAAGGGGTTGATCTTTAAAAATAGTAGCCTATATTGCACTCGGGTCTTTAACTTAATGAATATTATATTTCATCAAAATCGGTCCAACGATTTTGATGAAAAAGCGTTATAGACAGACTTTCGCATTTATATGATTAGTATGGATTAACACAAAAAGACAATGAAGTGTTGTTGCATGTGAGAGTATGATAATATCACCGTGTTTATTACAAAAAAAAATTAAAAAGTAGGCTGAACTGTTAAAATAAGAACTACAAACACTAAATCCTATCTGACATTTTTCTATCAACAAACGTCCTACGTCTTGTTAGCTTTATTATTAGCTCAATATTTTAGAATGTTTAGTTGAAAACATTTAAATATAATTATCTCGTAAATGGTTGAAATCTATTAAGTGTCATTGACAAAATTTTTAAAGGAGTCATCAAGTCTGATTTTGGTTATGTTTAATTTATCAATTTAGATGTTTGGGCTTATGTAGGCATAAAATACATAGCAGTGGAAATACAACTTTTTGGAATGTTTAGCGTATATAGAAAAAAAATTATAATGGAAGGCAAACAAGCAGACGGATTTCTTGATGGTAAGAAATTCACGCCGCGTAGAGATACCAAAGGTGGCAATGGCGCGTTGACAACCTGAGACCGGAATGTCAGGCCTCGAGAAAAAGTAAGTTTAGCGGCTACCTTACCCTCCGAATCGAAACACGTCAACGACAAGCATTGGACGCTATGGCGGCAGGAATAGGTAAGGCGGTGGCACCAATCCAGACGCGTCGCTGCGAAACTCTACCACCTAGTAGGTTTTTTTTTTTTTTTTGAATGACTAACTTGTTGCTAATTTTGCGATTTTTACAACTTCACCGAACTTTCACCTAGTAGGATGCCACGGTGTTATTTATGGTAAGCCTATGCTAGCCTATTACGAGCTGCCTGGCAGGAATGCAGATGGTCTTTTCTGCAAAGGAGCCCGGACAACACAGGAAATATCTATCGGCGAATATTAGTCAATCTGTCAGTATAAAAACATCTGAAACTGTACCATCAACTATCATTACAAGGTCCACTTCATCAGACTGGTGATAGAGTGCTGTGCAGCCACTTGCCCGTGCAGGAGTTCTACTCCTGCCGTTATGACAGTTCCATGTTCCGATCAAGAAGGTAGCCGGTAGACTTACGCTTACGCTTAACATCCTGGCCACAGAACACCGATATATAATAGCTAGCGGCTAGCGTAAACGCCTAACTACATCGACCAACCGCGAGGCTCGTGTTCGATTCCCGACGGGGGCAGACATTCGTGTGATAAACATTTAGATGTCTGCATTTCCGGGTCTGGGTGTTTATTAAATTCATTCTGGTTTCTATGTAAGTATTTCTATGGATTACAATCGTAGACTAACACTCATAACATAAGCATATAACTAGCTTACTTTGTTGGGGTTATTTTCAATATGTGTGATTTGTCCAGGGATATTTATTTTATTTATTTATAGTGTTTATAGGCCACGGTTGTCTCCTACCATGAGGAGAGTCATATGCTTGTCAGATGACTTATTCAGTAAAAACGATACTATTAATAAAGGCGGCGATTATAATGTATTAAAGCATACGTATACCCATTTGTATTCTGTTTATGTACTATGCAAGTATTACATACGAAATATATTGTATACTTTTCCATATTTAGCGAAATGGGTAATTAAGTTCACAACATATTATATTTTTGCAGTGCAAATTGAAACTTAAGCTTAAATTACGTATGTGTAAGCAAGGATACGTTAATGACAGTGACTGGTTTTCTGCATCACCTTACAACGCCTTAATAAGCCAGGGTAAGGCGCTACCCGTATAAGGTTAAGCGAATCTGGTGGGCATCGGTGACATACGGTTGGAACGGACGGTCAACTTTGATTACACACTACAAGATTTCGATTTTGCATATAAGGAAGAAAACGGTCAAACGATGGCAAGTGACAACGTTTATTGCCATCCGCAATAGTGGCTGTCATTTAAAGAAAAAAAAAAGAAAATAATATTATTCCCCGACGACTCCATACCAAGTTGGCAACCGTTTATTTCGTTGCGTTACGATTATTAATTGATTGGCGTTCAGCGCAAATTAACCCTTTCTGTCATGTTTTAACCTTGTTGTATGTGTAATATTAACATTAATATATTTTATGATAGATGTGTTGTTAATATTTAAGAAATAATTACAAGCTACAGCTTTTAAGATACGAGCTAACTTATAATTCACTCACATAAATAAAGTACTTCACTCGTTAGTTATATTTTATTCTAGCGAACCCGGCGAACTTTGTATCTCTTGACATTAACTAGACATTAGTTTGTTTGGATGTATGGTAGGTATTGTTTTTCCACTTTCCCTGCATTTTTACGGTTTTTTCTCTTTATAACAACCTCCTCATGACAGTAAAAAATACAACAAAAAAAGAATTAGCTAAACTGGTCCATTCGTTCAGGAGCGAAGCGTTGACTACGGGAAATAGGGATTCATTTTTATAAATAGACTAACTGTGTTCGCGACTTTGTCCGCGTGAAATTAAACAATAATTTTCTTAGTTTTAAAAGCAGCTTAGTACTTACTACATCAGCTACCTACCAGTGAAAGTCCTGTCAATGTCTTCGGTCCAACTGTTTCATACATTACATTATTATATTTATATTTTGCTATAGGATGTAACAGATACCCTACAGTTTTTTTGCTGCTATAATTTTGTTCTCACACTTGTTAAATATACCGAGTGTCTGTGTGTATCAGCTTTACGTGAGTAACACAGAGAAACAGTCGTAACTTATCTTGAAATAACTATAGAGAGAACTACAAATGTTACATCACTCCATTTTAGGCACGAAACGATTTATAGCATAATAAAAGTTAATTACGTTATTTTGAGTGACTTATATGAGTTTAAGTAATTATATTTGTATTATAGATGGCAATTAAGAGATTCTAGCGGTCACATATCACGTAGGTACACACCGTGAATGATATTGGTATATAAAAAAACTTGTAACTATACAAGTAATTTCTTCAAGGTTTACTAGGTAATAGAATCAATCAGCTTTAAGAAGCTTCGCATCCATAAGAACGGTGTTTTTTATTTTTCGTGACAAAAAGTAATCGTCATTTTTATTAATATTCGCTGACTCATGGTCCTAAAGCTATTAATAATGTATTATTTTCTGCTTTTTCACACAAATCACTAGATAAATTGCTCTTCACGCCGTCGTGGTGATTAGCAGGAAGTAAAAGCCAGAATTCGGCAGGAAATAGCATAATATTTTATTGAAACAGGACAGGTAGGTATAGTATATTTATTGGATAACAGTGCTTGGCATTAATTGATCCTCATACCAATCTCTTACAAATAATATATTACTACTTTAT
>NJDC01000701.1:78384-89148 GCA_002245475.1 Calephelis virginiensis | reverse complement strand
CTCTCATTTCGACCGCATTTATCCTACTTTCATGCTCTTTCTGACATACCCAACTCTCGCTTCCATACAATAACGTTGGAATAAGCACAGAATTATGCAAAGCGAGTCAAACTCTAAATCTAGTTTTTTTGGTCTAAAAATGTGTTTTTCTTAATCTGCAATGGAGGCGCTGTTCAAAGTTTTCACACAAATAATTTACAGAGAAGGTAGCAAGTATAGTAAACTTGGCAAGCCGTAAACTGGTAATAAGGGCTCTGTTAAATAAGATGTACTACCGTGGTCGTTAGTTTTTAATCGACTTTAAAAATGAGGAGGTTGCAAATTATGACTGATTACAAAAAATCGATCGAGAGAAATACCTAAACTACAATATTTTAAAGATTTTAATGTTACTGTCCCTTGCCCGCGGCTTTGCCCGTGTTTTCAGGTTTTTCACTCTAACTCCTACCTATTTTTTTAATAGAAGGAGGTAGAGCCTCCTCCTCTTCTTACCTATTACCATAACAACAATGTCATTTTCGGGTCCGGAAGGTAGGGTAGCCGGTAGATTTGCACAACAAATGGTTTAATAATAGATGACTACCTCTGCCACAAGACAGCGACGCACCTACAAAAGACCTATAGTAGGGTCCTATAGGCTACAGCTAGTTCTAACCATCAGGAGAGCTGTGTGCTTGTTCGATATACTATAACGTCAAAAGAAGTATATTTACATAATGGTAAAATGTTTTTCTTGTTAAGGTCCTACACACTTCGTATATCATATATTAATGGAATGTGTTCGGAACAAGGATCAGAGGAAAGTCATAGGCAAAGACCTACACAATATTTTTTGGGCTGTCGGTGGTTGTAATAGTATTCTAGCGGATCCGACATCGGATTCTGCTGGAATACTATGCAAACTAGTTACACTTGGATTAAAAATTAGGGCTTGTGAATAGTGAATATGTGTTGGAGGACGTATTAGGGCGACATAGTCGCGAAGCGACAAAGCTCTTCAAAATAGATTTAAAAAAAAAAAAAAAGGTCCTACACACTTATTTTTATGGTTTGTTTGTATTAGGTCGTTTAACATTTTACATCTATAAAAATGACTTTAACAAATATCAAGAGAGTGTACCTAAATGGAGACTCAAATGTGAATACTGTTTTTAAACGAAAAGAAAGTTTTCGTGTTATTTGTGATGTAGGTGCGCATCTCCAGATTGGTGGATTTTAAAATTAGCTCCGGTTTTTAATAAAGTCCTAAAAAATTGTTTTTAACATTTATTTTATTAAATTAAAGAAAATTTAATTATCATCAATTTCTTCGCGAAGCTGAATGTAAGTTGGAACAATATCGTTAAACAATTTAAGTCACCTGTAAATTTAATAATCTGACCTAGATGACCGAAATTCGCTTTTTTTTGTTTTTATAAAACAACGTTATATAAAAATGAAACCTAAGCTAGATCAAATTAATCGCCCTCGAAACACCACTTTATACCAATATTCATGAAAACCGTTGGAGCCCTTAATAATTATATACAAGAACTGCTCTTTTCAATGTCTTAGATATTTAAATATCTCATTTTAATCAATATATAATTATTGGTGGTTTCTTTCAAAATCGCAAAATGAATAATATGTGAACTGTGTGTGAGTATCCGAAACTGGTATGTTTATAAGAAAAGAGGAAAAGTTAGTATGAAAAAGTAAAGAGTCAGTGAATGTGGAGGAAGGTAGGTAGTTCTGCAAGGTTGGCACTCGATACTCTCTGTCTACCACGTTCAGTGAGAATTAAACAGTTCATAAAAGGAGAGTGTTTTTTGGAACTTGGTGTAATTCTGTATATCATTTACTAAACTTATTTTAGGCGTATGTTATCATTTTCTAATGAATAACAAACAAAAGAGATGGAAAATTTTAGAAATGTCAAATAAGTCAGGAAATTTTAACTCGTGACGTCTTCAATGTTTATAGAGGTACAGATCAAATTAAAAATTAACCCGACAGCAATAAACGTGTTTTGTCCCTTTCTGTTAATTTCACCAAAACAAGATAGCAATAACTTTAAATTATTTTAGTAAGTCAACTGCGGAGTTGCCACTATTGATTGTATTTTTTACTATAATTCTCTCATATCGGTGACCACGTGTATACCCTGCATCAATATGTTGAATAAAAATTTTGACATTTACCTATAATATTTGTAACACCACTGTTTGTAATAATATTTCGAAAAGATATCGATAAAATTAATCGACAAATTAATGTCTTTGATATTTTCCATCGTCGGCGCTTGGTAAAACTTCCAAATATTCATATTTTTAAAGAAAGAAACACTTGTACTATTTTACTTATCACTTATAATTTATTAGGTACTTTGTAATTTGTAGCCTACCGGTTTCGCTTATACAGCATCATCATTAAGTTTTAGCCCTGATGATGCTGTATAAGCGAAACCGGTAGGCTACTAATTACAAAGTACCTAATAAATTATAAGTGATAAGTAAAACAGTACAAGTGTTTCTTTCTTTAAAAATATGAAATTAATGTCTGAAAAAAAACTGCTAAAATAGTCCTATGATGTTTACGAGACGCTAGCTGATAAAATTTCACAAGTAACCCTAAAATACCACTCCCAACCTCGACCTACATATCCCAATATGACATGACGGCTAAATTATCTTTTAATATCACACTTAACCCACCGAAAGCGTAATGAAAATATGTGTAGGACATTACATAATTTGCACTTTAATATTTTTACCTATCTACTATATCATACTAATATTATAAATGAAAAGTTTATGTGTATGTATGGATGTTTGTTACTCTTTTACGCTCGAATGGCTAAACGGATTTGCCTGAAATTTCGAACACAGATAGATTACGACCATTACGACCATTGGATTAACATATAGGCTACTTTTAACCCCAATCGCACAACGGGTTCCTATGAAAACGCCTGCGAAGTTGCCGGCAACAGCTAGTGGGTTATAAGAGAACAATATAAAAATATTCTAATATATTTACAAGTACAAATAATTTTCTATTTCACTGATAGATTTAATTACAATAGAGTTTAACTAAAGGCAGTTGTTTTTAAGCTTTTTACTTATAAATCGATATCTCAGTACGAGTGATACTGGCTATCCATTAAAAAAAGAGCGACTAAAATAAATAAAACATATTTTTGAAAATAGTTTTTCGTCATGTTTTACCTTATAAACCTAAAGCTTAAATTTAGGCAGAATTTATATCATTGAATGGCATAAATTATTCTCTTCATCTCTAACATAATATTTATAAAAAATATTTTAAAAATACTATAAAAATATTTTAAACTTTAATTTTCATGATCTTATTTTATTTTACGCAGGGTTAACAAATATTGTGTTAAAACTTATAAATGTCTTTTGTGCATGTCTACTGTAATAAATGTAACATCGTTTTCAAAAGTTATAACTGGCGTCGTTCAAAACTTGTATTCCTTAATGTCTAATGTTTATTTGCCTTCACAAATTTTGTAAAAAATATTTTTAGCAAGTATCTAAATTTTAAAGTTTTTATATAAAATAATATCAGAACTATGTTTTCAACAAGATCATACTGCTACGGTATAATATATAGACTGATCATTTTTGAGTCGGTGCCAATAAATACCAATTTATTTTTAAATTTATTTGATAGCAATACTCGCAATACATAAAAGTGTACTACGTGTAATTTTTATAATGATAATAATGTATGTCATCTTTCAATACTCTATTATGGATGTACATTTTACAAAATATTAGTCATGAACAAGAAAGAAGAGCTTTGTTACTTTCACTAATTTGAACTTGACTAAAAGTAACTTTGTTATATTTTTCGAAAAATACACAATAATTTCATGTTTAATTCAACTGTTTTCGATGTTTTCTGCCAAGTGTTTTATGTTAAGTGTTTAGTTTATATAAAAAAAAAAATAAACACTATTCAATATTTTATGATCAAAGGTGTTCAATAATTGTAAAGCCATTCATTAAAGCCTTAAAATAGCTTATTCCCGTCAGCATGGGAAAGCCTATTGCTTCCGTCAAGGAAATGTTACAACTACGAGGAATCTCAAATCCAAACACAAAAAGGATGTGTACAGTTTAATAACTCAACCAGTCATGCTTAGTTCTTATTTCAGGCACAGTTTAGCATTCGTACTACGTTAAAAAGCCATACTAATCATTTCCCACGTTAGACCAGAAATCTAACTCATCTTCCTCTTCCTGTACCTCTGGTATTTGTTTTGTTTCGTCCTCCACCGAGTTTAGTTTAGACAAATCTCGCGCCGGCTCAGCTGTCACATCAGCATTTTCTTTGCTTCTTTCACGTGATTTTTCTCTGGATCGACTTCTGGAATGAGAACGTGTTGCTAAATTCGGAGTACTTCCATATCCACTTATATTCTCACTACTGTTCATGCGGTTAAATTCAGCTTCCTCGAGTGACGTGAACATCTTAAGTTCCTCTTCGCGTGACGCTCGCGACTCTTTAGAAGAATTCGAGGACGAAGACAAGCGCTTTCTAAAGGACCTGCGTCTGCCACTCGGGTCGCTGCGTTGCAATGGTCGAAACTTAATTCCGTCAAGTGATCTTAAACAAATTTATAAACACATGAATTGGTATAATACAGATGAAGCAAAGTTCGTGCTAGCAAATGTGACGTTCTCGCAAGTGAAGTGAAAAAAGTGTTTCCCATGAAATCAGCTAAGTCACTATTGAGCATGGTTTATGAAAATTTATGAGTAAATGGTTAATATCATGGAGTATTAACCTTAAATATTCTTCGCTATACGCATTTTTTTCATCTTTGTCTTCTTCGTAAGATTGGAAATGTATTTCGGGCAGTGGCGTTGGAGAGGGGTTAAGAGGAGTATAATTCCATGTCAGTTTCTGTTTCTCGTCGCTTTCATTTGCCGTGTGCTCATTACGCTCGAAAGAGTTTGGCGAGGAAGGACTTGAATCTGAAATGTTTTCGGAAAGCGTCGTTGATCTGTTACTGTTTCCCACGTTAATTGATTCAGATGTATCTGTTATTATTGTTTTCGTTTTACTCAGTGGATACCTTTCAAATTTGTAGTCACCATTAGCTGGAGAATTATCTTCGACTGAATCCTGTCCGAAGCTGGAGATTTTTGTGGAAAATAAAATTGCTGTTGAATCATTTTGTCTGCCGTAGAACTTCACAGCTGCTGCTTTCAAATTCCCTTTTTTATCTTCGTTCAAACACAGGAATCCTTGACCAGATTCATTTGTCCAATCATATGTGTTTCTATGATTATTTTGTTGGAGAAGATTTGTGTAATATTCTACGAGATCACGGAAATCCGGCTCCGTATCAGGAATCACACCACTAAGAATGTGCTTCATACATTCTAGGGCTTCACGCACACCTACATATGATATTAATAGTGATAACATGAGCCCCATTTTCCACTGATCACTGGTTTCTAAGAGGACAGGGTTGAAGATTGACAGGGCAGGTAAGGGCTCGAGTGCAGCGATGTGACGCCGGGGCAAGATATGAACAACTGAAATTAAAATGCTGTACTTGCCAAAGATTGTGTCCACATTTAGAATTGACTTTGGCTTTGTAGCCAGATATACTATCTTTGCCTATCGTTCCATCTCATGTTCCAAGGTTGGTTGTTTTACCATTGAAACAATTATCTTGATTTATTATGTGATTGATTCCTACCTCATTCGATTAATTTGACGGATGTTTGGCTGACATTAACCATCGACATCAAAGGTTCAATAAAAGTTGTAAAAAAATTACATAGTGCAACGCTAGTAATTTTGTCGTGTTTGAATTATGTAATCATACAAATCAAAACATGGTGTAAGTAAAAAAAGGAAGAGAAAAAAAAGCAAAAAATGTTTCTTTAAACCGTTAGTTTATACGTTAGTTTGCGCTCCGATTTGTCTGATTTCGATTTTCAAATAAATAATTTAATAACATGTATAGCTGAAAAGTGGTTTACATATCGATGCACAGAAACCGCCAAACAAGCAGAATCCCCCACTAAAAGAGGTTTTCAACTCTTAATAAGCTAATATATAAGAAAAATTGTGAGAGAACATAGACACAAAAAAATAAAAAAAAACAGATGCATTCTCACAACTTATCTCCAAAAAATGACAGAAAAATTTGATAATTTGCTATGTAAGTATACGAGGAAAGTAGTTGACGTAGATTTTTGGCAACATTCTTAATTTTAATAACAAAAAACGTTCGAAGGTTTGTGTCCAAAAAAATTGTAAATTTTAGTGTTCAAAATATGAAAGCTTGAAATAATTTCCAATAGCCTATCCTTCTGAGGACAAAGCCTAGCTTACGTTTTCTGAGGAAATCGGCTATGTTTCAAATAAATAAGAATATTGCCATAAACCATTCAGATATACATACCCTCATACATACATACATACGCCAAGTACCTTACGGTGTAGGCAGAGAGAGAGAATGCCAGACCTCACAATCCTGACAAACCTGTCTAGCTTCCTTCACATTCATTACCCTTTTCATACAAACAAGCCGGTTTCGGAGAAGAGTCTCCCAAACCACCCTCGGATACTATCCGATTGATCTGATAGTGGAATGTCAACCCCTGGTACCTACATCCATCCACATTCGCATTGTATATCTGCTTTGTCAATCTTTCATCTGTCATTCTTTCCACATGACCGAACCAGCGGAGCATGTCCTTTCGCATTTTAACACCAACACTTTCTTTCAATCCCACTTTTTCACGGATCTCACTGTTACGAATGCGGTCAGCGAGCGTTACGCCACAGATTTTCCGCAGCGCTCTCATTTCTACCGCATTTATCCTAGCAGGCAGTTCACCACTTGATAGATTATTAATAATAAATATATTGACATAAACCATAAATTAAGGAGTGCCTTATAACAATTTTACGGAATTTCAAATCTAGCGAAGTAAATAGAGATAATGAAATGAAAGTATTTTATAATTAGACATCATAAACGTCGAAAGTTGTTTAGCTTGCTTATTTGTACCTACTTCTAATTAACAAAACTTTTTTTAGGTAATGTGTCTGGTTATTGTGCCGATCGATGTTTAAATTAAGCAAGCTTACGCCTCGTCAAAGTTTTTTTTGTTCAATAATTACCAACCATACACAAAGTAGCAAGTATTGTGCAAATAAAAGTCCTGTATATTCACTAACTCTTTACATAGAAAATATGTTTTAAATATTACTGTTTAAAAATATTTTCTACTAGTTGTCCCGGCGAACTTCGTTCCAATCGTTCTGTTTGTATGGAAAAATTAAAGCGTTGTTTTTCTTAGTTTAATCGCAGTTTTTCCCTTTTTCTTATCTTTTAAACCATCCTTGGACTTGAACAAATAATTCAAAACCAAAATTAATCCAATCAGTCCCGTTGTTCCCAAGTTTTAACGAGACTAACGAACAGCAATTGACTTTTATATATATTGACTAGCTGTCCCGGCGAACTTCGTTCCACCCGTTCAGTTTGTATAGGAAAACTTGAAATGTTGTTTTCCTGACTTTTCCTTTTTTCTTATCTTTTAAACATTACCTGGACTTCCATAAATTAATCAAAACATAAATAAGCCAAATCGGTTTAGCCGTTCTCGAGTTTTAGCGAGACTAACGAACAGCAATTGATTTTTATATATAAGATATAAAAATGTACTTACATTTACAAAAAAAAAAATTAATAAATTTGAAAAACAACAACATTTTAACTTAAGTTACAAATATGGGACTATTTGTAATTTTACATACATAGTTGTTTATACAAAGACATATCAAAGAAAATAATTAACCAAATTGTTATCACAATTACAAATAAGCTAAAATTAGAAATATGGGTTTTAAAAATTGAAACTCAATCTGACTGATTTCATAAGTCATTTCATACTCATCAGGAATTGTGAATAGTAGAACGCAACTTCCGGCCAGTTTCCGAAATGCGAATCAATTTTAATCTACCATTTAATAATGTTATATATTTATTATATATAACGGCAATTTAAATTCGTTCGGTTAAGACTTCTATACCGATTCTATTTCAGAAGTCCGAACTCATGTTAAAAAGCTGTTATGAAGGGATAAAACGGAATTTAGTATTGAATGGCGTTCCGGAATCTGACAGAAAGTGATATGTGATGATACAGCAGCAATTACTATTTTATAGTGCTCTCCATCAGGTGTAAATTGATATTTTGATACGAAAAGCCAAGTGATGGAAAACAGTATTTATTGTCTTTAATGACAGGTTTGTTGGGGTTTAGTGGCTAAGACATTTTTGTTAATTATTGAAAAATAACAGTCGCTGCCTGGTAACTAATCTCAAGTAAACCTATCTACTTACGGCCAATATTAATAACTACTTTAGATCAGTTACCAGGCAAACATATATAAGTCTATATATATAAATAAATCAAAGAAAGTCGTGTTAGTTACCTATTGAGTTTTGGCGCCGTCGAGAGAAAAGATGGTCGAAGTTTTATCATAATTATTGAATTCCGTGTTGATATTGAGTGAAATTCATCAATTTTGGTGGCATTTTGTACAATTTTGTTCAGTGAAAGTGCACAAATGAAATAATCATGAAGAAATTAGCATATCGTGTATTTCCTCGTTGCCGCCAAATCTCATTACATGAGCTTCAGTAATGAGGCCATCGCTTTACCCAAGAGCCTGACATGACTTACTGACGACTTATGACTGATGACTAACTAAAATTGATGTATAATTTGATGCAAATTTCTACTTGACTAATGGCAAAATACTAACGTGAAGTCCAAAACCCAAAGAGAGAAGAAGTTACCCTATTTATAACTTATGAACAGCTTAACCAATTTGACTGAATAATTAATTAGGTAAAAGTAGCTTAGAACCAGGAGACGGGCAAAGGATAATTTTTATCCCGTTCAACTGAGAGGAAACTAGAAAAAAAAACAAATTTGATTTTTAACTGAACGAGTAAAACGAAGTTCGCCAGAACATTTAGTAATTAATAAAAATATCTAAAGTACAAAACTCTTTATTTGTGGATAGTTTATAGAAATTGGCCGTTAAAGGTGAGTGGCTTGAAAGCAAGCGCTACGATCGGACATTTCTTCAGCCAAATATCCTAAAACTTGACATTGGCATGTAACTTTTTTAAATAGTCCAATCTGAATGTGACACAATCTGTGAGTCATCGACCTCTACGGTTTAGATAAATGGGTGTTTGCGCCCGATACTTGGAATTAAAAATACAAAATAAATTTTCTTCAAGAGCGCATATTTTCCTGTCACAGAGCCAAAAACAAATTTATTACATGTAATTATAAGTTGGCTTATACCACCAAAGAATATTTTGATAAGAACGTTTTGAGAACAAAATTTCAGACGGTGAATTTATGTTTATTGTATTTTTATTATATTCAAAAACAAGCAAAAATACTTAAGATATTGTTATCTCTATTATGTAAAGTCTTGAGGTAGGCAGAGGCACAACCAAGACACTCACGACTAGCCGAAGACACTAAGTCCCACAACGTAATAGGTAGCAAGCCTTTCGCCTACCAGGCACATATCCAATCCCAGGCAACGTTGTTTTTTAAACAGAAAATGGAAAATATACATTTTAATTTTTTTGTTGTCCGACCCGGGAATCGAACCCGGGATCTCAAGTCAATTCCGACGTCAGACCGCTAGACCACTTCGTATTTGAAAAAAAATATATAACTAAAACATTCATTCATAATTCATAAATGCGTTTTTTTGAAGCATTTTCATTCAGTAGCATCCACCGAGACAGTCACATCACGATAAAGTGAGAAATAATCTTGAACATATTTTTTTAAACTTGACGGAAAAAATAAGTATCCCATAACTACAAGTGTGAACGTGTGTGCGTGTATATGTGTGTCGGTGACGTCATAACGATTGACCGGATTCACATAATTTAATCAAGATAATTCTTACCTAAAAACACGTAGGTTTTGTTATAGTTATTAAAAATGTTTTCAGAGTTATTTATATTTTATGTAGTATTTACATAAAATATTCATACTTGATCCACTTGCTCGTTTGACTTCTCTTCTATAAAAAAAATAAATAAAAAAAAATACTCGTATGTCATTCTGTCGAGAGTTTTTGTTTTACAGCCAATCTATCTAAGATACAGATCGTGCAATTTTAGATCAGTTGCCAGGTTACCGCTGTTATATTTCAATAATTAACAAAAATATCTTAGCATCAAAACCCTAGTAGGCTTATCTTTATCTGTAGATAGGTTAATAATATTGGTCGTTACTGGAGCTTGACTCGGATATTCCTGCTGTGTTTTTTACACAAATAAAAAAAATAAGTTTTCCTTTAAGCAGTATTAATTCTGTTTATTGAGAGTTTGACCGCCTCATTGATCGAGAGGCTAGCGTTCACGGCTAACTCCACTGACCAACAGGGAGGCTCGAGTTTGATTCCCCACGAGAGCAGGCATTTATGTAATTAACTGTTATATGTCTCTTTTTCCAGGTCTGGGTATTTATTAAATTTCTTTGATATTTATTTAAGTATTTATGTGTATTAGAATCGTTGACTAACACCCATGTCACAAGCAATTTTCTCACTTTGGGGTTAGGGTTTATGTGTGTTTGTTTAGCTCAGCCTTTCCCAAAGTGGGCGATAACGCCCCCTTGTGGGCGCTGGAAGCCTAGAGGGGGGCGGTATAAATTTCGAAAAAAATGTTTTTTTTAAACT
>NJDC01000701.1:60271-70275 GCA_002245475.1 Calephelis virginiensis | reverse complement strand
AAACTCTACCATCTAGTCAGATGTCACGGTGTTACTGACGGTGAGCCTATGCTCGCCTTTTACGAGCTGCCTGGCAAGGGAGGCAAATGGTCTATTCTACAAAGGAGCCCGGACCAATACAGGGAAAAATTCTACTAGAAGAATTCTGAGCAAAGTTGGTACGGTTGTTATTTATAAGTAGTCAAAATATTTTATTCACATATCTGCGGAACACTACGTTTTTTTTAATTATAAAAAATATGTTTACTAAATCTAAATAAAATTATTTAATTTGCAATTTTCCGCCAAAATTCGCAAAGTAACGCCTTCTTCTATTAATTTTGTTTACTAAATTCCAGCTTGGTGGGGTTTTGGTTTTAGGCGCTGTCAAAAAAATCAGTTTTCACTCAAATGTTTATCCTACTGGCACATTATAAAATTAATAATTTTTAATGCGAAGACTAAATGAATCAGTTAGTTTATAAAGTAACAAGAATCTACCTAAAAGGAGTTTACAGATAAGGGAAAAAATTGGCATGCTGCTTCGTAACTTCACTCACACTAAATAAACTCCGTAATAGTTTGATTTTTCACAGTTCACAAACGCGGGAAAACTTTTTAGCGCGGGAATTCGAATGTCGTGACGCACAGATTAAAAATATTACACTTTATAAAACTTTTTTTTGTTTTTAATCAACTGGAAGCAAAGGCTGGAAGAGACACGTCCTCGATAAATGTTGAAAGAGGATTGACTTCACAGTTGGCGAACGGCGTACGGTTAAGAACTGTTTCTTGTCGCGTGTGTGCGTCAATTATATGTATTACATCGAACTAGTGTCTATAAACAAGCTCGCACCAAGACTTCAAAGAGATCAATAGCTATTTAGAGGATCGATGGACAAATTCCTTGCACGTTCGACTAACACCTGATGACACTTCCGTGAAAAATGTTTGACAGGGAATAATAAAATTACGGTAGAAATTAAGATTATACGTTACATTTTTTTAAACCTTTACATAATGTTGAGAAGACTCAAGATGCCAAGATGTGGCTAATGCACCCACCTGAACGGGTAGAAAAATAAAATAGATCAATCTAAGAAAGTGTTTTAAAGATTACCGACAACCACGTGTCGATGAGCAGCATAAGTGTTTTAGTTAAAAGTGGCAAAAGAAGAATGCCAGACTGTAACATTATAAATTTCAAGGAAGAGCGATAGGTCTCAATTGATATTGCAGAAATAAGAAGGAGATATTCGGATTATCAGTTAACTAACGCACGGGTCAGATGGACTTACACAAGTCCTAAAACCTCATTTGAACGTAAGGGGGTGGCAGGAACAGCTAAGGCGGTGGCATTCCGGCTGAACTGTTGCACTATACTACCTAATATAAATTGCTGCACTTATTAAATAATTCATTATTTAAGCTATACATCGCCTCTATCGCCTCTATATTTATCGCCTCTGTGGTCTAGCGGTCCGGGTGTTGGACTTGACTGCACGAGGTCCCGGGTTCGAATCCCGGGTCGGCCAACAAAAAAAAATGTTGGTCGGGATTGGAAATGTGCCTGGTTGGCGATAGGCTTGCCACCTATCACATTATGGGACTTAGTGTCTTCGGCTAGTCGTGGGTGCCTTGGTTGTACCTCTGCCTACCTCTTCGGGGATATGGGCGTGAAGATACTTTAAGCTATACAAATCGCTAGATAATTTCATTAACTGATAATGGGGTCATTACATCCTTATGCCGATTAAACTGATTGAAGCAACTATTTTACGAATGGAATCTCAAAAATTTAACTTATGAAATATACTTGTAAGGTAAGTAAGTGAATAACGCATGACATTTACCTTTTTAACTTCCACGGACAACTGGGTCCATAAATATTTTAAGGTTCTTTATTTTTAACCGACTCCAAACAAGAGGGCGAGTTTTACTTACTCTTCACTACATAGTATAAAATAAAGTCGCTTCCTCTGTCCCTATGTCCCTTTGTATGCTTATATCGTTCAAACTACGCAACGGATTTTGATGCGCTTTTTTAATAGATAAATTGATTGAAGAGGAAGATTTATATGTATATTTATTTCATAACAGGGCGGGCCGCTAGTAATATATAAATTAAGTGCTACGTTGTTTGTCCGCGATGGACTCCTGAACTACTAAACCGATTTCAATAAAATTTGCACACAGTGTGCAGTTTGACCTAGCTTGAAGGATAGCTTACATCTCAATTTATGATCGAAAAATTACTATCTCAGCGAAACCGGAACAGGCAGCTAGTAACGTATACATTTATGATCAGCACCTCGACGACGTGGTAATGAAATTGGGGTCGGATTTTTGCAGTTTTACTGAGCTTAAATTGATTATACACATCGGGGTATGTGGCCCGAAATGTAAGAGTTTGTTTTCATTTGTAATTTTAGCGTTAGCATCTGCCATTAGTCAAGTTTAAGTTCGCATTAAGTTACACGATTTAGCAAAGTCAGACTTGAATTGTTCAAAAGCATAAGTCGCCACAGAAAGTCATGTCAGAGTCTTTGGTAGAGCGGTGGCTTTCTTACTCAAACGAATTTGATGAGATTTGGCGGCAATGAGAAATCACACGATAACTCACTTCTTCATGAATTCTTCACTTGTGCACTTCAATTGAACAATATTGTACGAATGTCACCAAAATTGATCAATTTCACTTTTACACTAAATTCATTACGAACAAACTGCAATTATTTTTCTTAAATCCAAACAAAATTACTTAATTTGCGATTTTTCGCTGAGAAAATTGCAAATTAAATAATTTTATTTGGATTTTAAATATGGATGTCCGCAAAGTAACGCCCTCTTCTATTAATTGATTGTTTTTGTCTCGATGTTCTTTCGTATTGTAATAGGTGCCGTTATAGGATAATTTTTAACCGTCTCTACAAAAAGTAGTTTCTCAGTTCGACTGAAAGTTTTTAGTATGTTTAATACACGATTGCTCAACCAATAACAAACCGTTTTAAATGATTCTTGAGTCAAAATGTAGGTCACGATTCCGAGGTAGTCGAGGATATTGGAAGGCAAACAAGCAGACAGCTTTCCTGATAGTAAAACTAGTAAGGTGGTAATGGTGCGTTGCCAACGTGATGTCGGGATGTTAGGCCTCGAGCGAAAGTAAATTTACCTGCTACCTTACCCTCCGAACCGGAATACTTCAACGGCAAGCACTAACGTTATCGCGGCAGGAATAGGTAATGCGATGGTACCAATCCAGACGAGTTACTGCGAAACTCTACCTCCTAGTAGGATGTCACGGTGTTAGTGATGGTTAGCCTTTGCCCGCCTTTTACGATCTGCCTGGCAGAAAGGCAGATGGTCTATTCTGCAAAGGAACCCTTACCAACACGGGGACAACATAGATAAATAATTATGGCTTATCAATTAAAGCTCGAAACTACAAGTAGAATGTTGATAAAATGTAAGTGGGACCATTTCAGAATTATTGCTATGTTTCGAAAAATTATCGATTTGTGAGGTACGTTATGAAACAGATGAAGTCGGCTGTTGCAGTTTTAAGGCGCTTAATTATTGTGTGTGGACTATGGAGACATGACACTGAAAAATGATAAATACGCTACTTTTTAAACGTCTTCCCGCGGGGGAGCTTCTTAATAACTTCAGTACGCGGCAGTAGCCGCGGGTAACAGCTAATTATATATATAAATAATTATATACTTACCCGCGACTTCGTCAACGTAAAATAGTTACGATTTTCATATAAAGGTGTCCCGCACTGCACACCTTTAGGGGTTATTTTTGAATAAAATAACCTGTGTTTGAACTCGGTTCTTCAACTATATTACAACTACTACACATAAACAAACAACATAAAAAATACCTCACAAATTATATGCACCTATAAATTTCATCACAATTAATCCAGCGGTATAGCCGCGAAAGCGTAATAGATAAAAACTTTCCTATAGCCATCTCCCGGTTATAAGCTACCTCCCTACCAATTTTTAGCCAAATCGGTGAAGCCGTTCTTGAGTTAGCAATAGTGTAACTACTTTCTTTTATATATAATACAGAATATGATCCTACTGATATAAACTATGAAAAAGAAACAGAAGTTACCAATGATAGTTTATACATTTTGCCTACTTTATTACATTTAGGTAAATTTCGAAGCGGTAGCAAATGTTTACATAAAAAATTACCATCACTTCGTACATGCCAAAACTATGAGAGGACGCTACGTTAGAACCAAAACAGTTAATAGTCAATATGCTCTACATTTCTACCGAACGACTTTGTGTAATAATCAATTAACGTTTACTATTACATTAGTTTAACGTTTCGCTTTTGAAAAACAAGGAGAACCAGCGGCGTAAAATTTTGTCGCTAAAAAACTAACAGTTATGGTGATGAACAGTTATGGTGGCGAACAGTTATGGTGGCGAACAGTTATGGTGGCGAGCAGTTATAGTGGCGAACAGTTATGGTGGCAAACAGTTACGATGGCGAACAGTTATAGTGGTGAACAATTAAGAGGCGAAATTACGTAAAGCAATAAATACCAATTCGGACAAATCTTTGGATAATACTACCATCTAGTTAAGTTAGTGATCGTGATAGATAAAAGTCTCTACGATCTACCTTTCAGGTAGGTGGTTAGCATATTCTCAAAAGGAAGCTTCTGCAGGAGATTATAAGGCTAGGCTTTATATCAATACAAATCTTATTAATATTATAAATGCGAAATTTTGTATGTTTGTTACTTTTTCACGCAAAAACTGTTGACTCGATTTTCATGAAATTTGGCACACACATAGAGGGTAAATTGGATTAACACAAAGGATAGTTTTAATCCCAAAAATGGTACTGTGGGATGTCCACGCAGGCAACGCCGCGGGTAACAGAGAGTAGTACATATTTTTGAAACCATGACACGATTAATTTTTGTGAGATCGAGTATGTAGTTAGGATAAAAAAAATACTAAAGAATCATTAATCGTATTCTAATGGGTTAACAGATTTAAAATTATGTATGTTAGATACATACATGATTTTAAAAATGCCTGGTACAAATTGATTCAGATGCAAATATGTATCACAAATTATAAAGTAATATGCGGAAGTTTGGCGCCACCGAGAGAAAATATAGTCGAAGTTTTTTCACAATTATTGAATTTCGTGTTAGTATTGAGTGAAAATTGTCGATTTTGGTGGCATTTTGTACAATTTTGTTCAGTGAAAGTTCACAAATGAAATGATCATGAAGAAATTAACATATCGTGTATTTCCTCGTTGCCGCCAAATGAATCCGTAATTTGAATCCGTAAAGCATAGAAGTTATCCTGTGTCTCTTTCACCACAAGACATTGGCAGAATTATAGTGCCTGACGCAATAAAGGCCATATGTAAAGAAAGAAAGAAGAAGAAAGTAAAATGTTTTGCTATATTTTGCAATGGTATTTGTTACATAAAACTGTGTAAACATTGTTTTTTGCTCATAGCACAAAGTACTAACTACTAATTTAACTACTAATTTATGTTATACAAAACACCTGTTATTTTATAATCATCACAAGAAATTACATTATTTTAACTACAATGTTCAATTAGCCAAAGTGAAGGCAGTTGGACTAATGCATTCTGTCATAACCGAGTAAGAATAACTCGACGGTTAAATGTTATTGCGCTCGCTCAATCTGTTCGGGATGCAGGCGCATTGCAATTACATTATCTACAAATCTGAAAGTAGGCCGCTACAAATAAATAAGAACTCCTTTGCAGTTCACACAAAAAATAGTATATCTTTCTTACTTATTAATAGAGTTTCGGCGCCATCGAGAGCAAAAATGGTCGCATATTTTTTTTTTGCACGCAATGGTTAGTAATAATTGAATTTCGTGTACATATTGCGCAAAGTTTGTCAATTTATGTGGCATTTGGTGCAGTCAAAGTATACAAATGAAGCATTAACTAACAAAAAGCAGTGTATCGTGAATATCATTTGCCGACAAATCTCACTAAATGAGCATAAATAAAGAAGCCGCCGCTTTACCCAAGTTAACCTAATACAAACTTATTATCCTATTCATTATTGGCAGATGCTAATGTCAATGCCAAAAACTAAATGAAAAGTACTTAATAATACAAATGCGAAAGTCTCTCTGTCTGTTATGCTTTTTTAACACAATTTTGATTAAATTTGAATTAAAATGTATATATATAGTTACAGACACTCCTTAAAACGTAGGTTACTTTTTATGTAAATTTAGGAATGTCGAAGTTAACCAGAGCCACTGTCCGAAGTAACTATTCTATATATACTGACGAAATCAAAGATAAATTAAATAACAAAGTCTGGTTTGTCCTACACTTATCTCGAAAGCAATAGGCTTCTAGTTTTTGACTCTTATTAGATAACTTGGATTAGATAACTTTGTAAATTTGATATAACATATAACATCTAATCCAGATAACTTTAAACATTTGAAGAATTACAATGAAAAAATCACGTGACAGGTAGCAGGCTACATGATGTTCGCAGAGACAGCTAATTAATAAGTTATACTTTGGTTATACCTAATATATTGACACTATTTAATTATTAGGTTTTAATATTATATAATTAGCGGAACAGTTTGAATTTAAAGTATCTACAGGGCTATGCTATTGTTACAGTTCAATTTATTTAAAAAACAGCTTTAAAAATGTCGTAAAAACGAAACCGGTAGACTTATTTTGTAATATTAAATATAATAAACTAAACCGGCCAAGTGTATTTTACATTCATCAATAGTACTTGATGGAGTTTCACCAAGTGCCTAGGATGAAATGTAAACAACATTAACTATTATAATTTTGTAACCAATTAAAAAATCATCACTAGAATACCTTGTCAAAAACTTAAACTTTCTTCGAAAACACTGGCCACAAAAACACTCAAAATGGCGTCTTTCGAAAATGCGCGCAATTATCCCGATGTGTTTATAGCAACTGACTCAATGGTTACTGGTAAGGTGTGAACAATTTTGCACAGAGCGGTTACTGTTTGGGAGTGTTATTTGTATTCATAAATGTATAACCAAAATTAGGTTTGCTTAGATATAGTCCTACCATTTCTCATAAGCATCTTTACAGCTTAATGTTTATTAAAAACACTTATATATACCTAACATTAACTAAAATGTATTTATGAAACTGAAACATTCTTTATTTTCTTCCATTGACTACGCAATAACCCTGTCGGGTTATCGCGTAGCAAATGGATAATGGCAAGAGAAAAGAAACACGGATAGGCTTATAGGATTATAAAATCCTCATCCTACTTAATATTATAAATGCGAAAATTTGTGAGTATATATGTATGGATGTTTGTAACTCCTTCAGGGTCGAATGGCAGAACAGATTTGCCTGAAATTTGGAACACGTGTAGACTGTAACCTGGATTAACATAAAGGGTCCCGATCACACAGTGGGTTCCTGTGAAAACGCGGGCGAAGCCGCAGGCAACAGCTAGTCAAAAAAAATTAGGACTAGTTGTTAGTCGTGGCTTCCTTCGTGACGGAACGAAATATTTTTTACTTTACAATTTCTACTTGACCGATTTTAATAAGATACGATAGAGATTTTGTAAGAGGATTAACCAACAATGAGACGAATCGTGAAAGAAACAAGAATATAAGATATGTTTTGGCTTCAGAAGACTTTAAAGCAACCTATTCTTAATATATTTTTCTATGTACAAACCTGATACAAATAAAAAAGGATCTGAAGTACTTTCTAAAGTTAGAAAGGCAGAAAGAAACGGTGGTAGAGTTCTTAAGCTACCCATTCGGATTAATACCTTACCGATATCTACCGCCTTAACATCAGTGTTTGCTAGAGTCGTGTTTCAGTTTGTAAAGCAGCTTAACAAGTGTAGCTACCTACGCAAGATCTTAAGCCTAGGTTGGGATAGCACCAATAACTTTGGTGTCCATATCTGATGTGCAATTTTTAACATAAGCAAATTGGAATAGTTGACATAGTAGTATCTTCACGCCCATATCCCCGGAGGCAGAGGCACAAACAGGTCACCCAAGTCTTCGGCTAGAAGATACTAAGTCCCACAATATGATAGGTGGCAAGCCTATCGCCAACCAGGCACATATCCATTCCCGGGTAACTATATTTAGTATTAGAAAATTGAACATAAACATTTTCTATTTTTTTTAGCTGACCCAGGGATCTAACCCGGGATCTTAAGAAGTGAAGTCCGACGCCAGACCGCTAGACCACAGAGGCGATAATAATGCTATAGCTATAGAACAAAAACGCTATCTAAATTTCACACAATAATTTACTCTGGTTTGAAGTTTTGTTTGCTCTCTATCCTCGAGGAAACTATGAACCCTAATTACTATTAGTTCTTCTTGGTAGTTGGTGGAATAAACATGAGTAACAACTTGTGGAAGGTTAAAAGTACAACGCAAGATTGTTTCCATTAATTGCATGTAGAGCGGGAGTGAACATTTTGTATATGTACTTAATCGAGGACCAGCACAAGAAACAAATGCTAGAAGGACCAAAAAAGAAGGGCCAGTTGTAAAAAAGTGTATAACAAAAGCTACATGAGATTTGCACCAAGAAAAATAAGTTAGATATCATCACGCCCATATCGCCCTCCCTGAACGCCCTGAAGACGTAGGCAGAGGAACAACCAGGGCACCTACGGTTAACCAAAGTTATAATAATGAGGCAGGTAGCAAACCTACCGCCAACCGGGCACTTATCTATTCTCAGGCAACGTTGTAATTAATCGAAAATTAAAAAAGAACATATTGAGATGCTCAACCTGGGAATGGAACCCGGAAGCTCACGAAGTCAACGCCACCACTACAACGGCAACAAGAAACTTTGTAGATACAGGTCGATTGTTTTGATAACCGCCTCGTTAGTCGAGTAGCTAGCGTACTCGCCTAACTACATCGACCAACCGCGAAGCTCGGGTTCGATTCCCGACGGGGGCAGGCATGTGTGTGATAAACATTTAGATGTCTGCATTTCCGAGTCTGGGTGTTTATAAAATTTATTTTGGTATCTATTTAAGTATTTCTATGTACCCATAACACAATATGCTTGTGTTATGGGTACATAGAAATACTTACTTTGGTGTGATTTGTCCAGGGATATTTATTTATCGGTTATATTTTTCCCAACCTCGGTAAAGACAACATTGTTAGTTTGACTGATTTGAAGTTTTGTTTTAAATCTATCTAACAATCTCATATTGTATCTTTGTTTAACATAGCCTTAGCCTAACGCTTTTTTTCGATTGCCCAATTTTATAATTTTTGAATCTTTTCCAGTTTATATGGCCAAATGTAATAACAATAAAAAAATAGCAATAACTTCGCCTCAGTTGATTTTCTATCCAGGTATTTTTTGTCTGAAAGATCGGCCAACAATAATAATAATCTAAATTTCACGTAAACTAACAAGAGGCACCTGTAACGCGTCTATACAATCATAAATCTACCACCTGATCGGAACAAGCAGCAGGTGTCTTAATGGTAAGTCGTGGCCTATAAACACTATAGATGTTACAGGTGCTTCGCTGATCCTGTGGCCGGGATGTAAAGCCAATTGTGCAAGTCTACCGGTTACCGTACGACCGTACCGTACCGAGTAAACCGGAACATAACAGTCATTATGGAGACAGGAATAGGTCAAGTGATGGATCCCTACCCAGGCAAGTGCTGCACAGCACTCTTCCATCTGTGGTACAATTAGTGGTGGATTATCGGTTTGTCACCATGTCGTGGCTAAAATTGATTGAAAGATTAGATTTTTTCTTTGAATTAAATTCATACGAGTAGCTCAAATAGGAAGAACATATCATTACTCAGTACAGTTTTACTATATTTTATAATTTTAATTTAGGCCCAAGAGTTTCCCTCAGGGAAAAGTTTAAAGAAATAAAAATTCTAACAGTGACTTCTCAATATATTTTTGAAAACTTGATATATGTCTATAAAAATATA
>NJDC01000701.1:43416-59686 GCA_002245475.1 Calephelis virginiensis | reverse complement strand
GGAAGGGAATTCCACAATTTGATTGATTGGAAAGTAAAAGATTTAGAATAACAACTAGAGTGCGAAGCGGGAAAACGAAGTACAGAGCTACGGTTGGAGCGACATGGGGTGTTATCCGTAGATGGTGTCAAGAGTCTCCAAAACGAATGGTAACGAACGTGAAAAAAGCCAGGCAGGTCTGCCAGGATCGTGAAGTTTGGCACTCGATACTTTCTGCCTATCCCGTAAGGGATTTAGCGTGAAAGTACGTTTGTATGTACTTTTCCAGCGAAAATTAAAAAATTATACGTAACATTCTTTTAACAGCTAACTATTACCTACTAATATTTAACTAGTGGTATTACAGTAGGAAATAAATTCTATCACATAGGTAAAACTCCGGGTGCACTTGGTGAATGACAAATAGATATAAACGAAGTTCACCTTGGCTGTCGTTTCCGCAAGTATGTCAATCGGTGAAGTATCTTTTGGCAATGCATATCAGCATCTTAGATACCAAGCATTTTGGAGTTACATGAGTCGCGTTGACAGAGGGAGAGGTTGGAGACATATCTAGCAACAATAATAATTTTCCCGGACAAGTTACACATTTTGAATCTAACCCTAAAGTAAGTAAATTATATGCTTGTGTTATGGGTGTTAGTCAACAATATTTATACATATAAATACCTAAATAGATACCAGAATAAATTTAATAGACACCCAGACCCGGAAATGCAGACATCTAAATGTTCATCACACAAAATCCCTGCCCCCGCCGGGAATTGAACCCAAGCCCCGCGGTTGATCGGTGTAGTTAGGCGTGTACGCTAGCCACTCGACCAACGAGACGGTAATATAAGACATCTTATGGTGGTACAGGTCCCAAATATGCCGTATCATCCTAACGAATATTTAAAACTAGACCTTTAAAAACGGATAATTAACAAAAAAAATATGTATATCAATAGTTAACAAAATTCTTTAGTTTGTAAAATGAAACCCGATTAAATATTTGATATTTTTGGTCGACAGAAAAAAATCGTAAACTTTCACAAAAAAAAACATACATTTTTACATTTCCGCCGCTGCAAAAAATAATTACATTAGTTTTTATTGAAGATACCTTTACAGAAAAAAGTGTACGTAATCCGAAAGAATCTTTTTGATAAAGTATGTGCCAATTTTTTTCTGAAGTTAAATATTTATTTTTAAAATAAATGAGTTTTGTTTTCTCGTATTATTTTTAAATAGCGAACGTTTTGGAAATCGAGAAGTTTTAACAATCACCACCATACATAACTATCCTCTTCCCTGCGTTAATCCAGGTTCTTCCTTAAGCAGGGGAACCCAGGTTCCACTTTCCTACTTTTACTTCTGTACATACTTTGCACTATCTTCGGCGTCCTAGGGATTGCATAATCCTAATTGTAACATTGGGAGGTATCAGTGTTCCCGTTTCGCAGAAAAGTCATTCATGCCAGTAAAAATGTCTTCGTCGTCGAAACCGACGACACGGAATAAATACCTGCTAACGTACAGAAGACGCACTCTTACACAAAAACACAAGTTAACGTGAATCTTAAAATGTGCAAAGGCTCATATTGCGCTGTACGAATAGACCCTTGATAAAAAACTCACCAACGTCAATCAAAATTGAAACTAAAACGATTTGTACAAGGCTCAATAGCGCTGGGCGTTGCTAAAATAATAATCACAGAGTGACGTTAACTAGTTTTACACTTCCAGGTCGTATAATTTTATTATTTATTTTTTATAAAATAACCTTTTATGGTATTGAATCATAATTAAGCAGACTAATTTTCTGATATTAAGAAATACACAATGATATGCGCAACGCGGATAGCGGGTCCATCAACAGCTATATGCGAGTGCCAACCCTGACGTAAGACTCTACAAGAGTTACAGACTGTACTTAAACCGCGGAGTAAAGCTCTCCTGCCGACGGGTAAAGTATAGTGTTATAGTAAGAGTCTATATTTTGAAGGCGGCTTGTGTTTACCTGATATTCGTATCTGTTATTTTAATTTAATTGATTTTAACATTTTTGATATCCGGGTCGGGCAACAAAAAGAAACTTTGGTTTTTCCGATTTTCTAATAAAAAAAATGTTGCTCGGGATTGGATATGTGCCCGGTTGGCGATAGGCTTGCCACCTATCACATTGTGGGACTTAGTGTCTTCGGCTAGTCGTGGGTGTCCTGGTTGTGCCTCTATGCCTATCGCTTCGGATACATGGGCATGAAGATACTTTTGTTTTTTTTTATTTTAACATCAAAACAAAAGGATGAAAAAATTTTTTTTCTTTATCAACGTTCGGTATCGTGTTTGGGTCTGAATGTTGCCGGTAGTTAACCTAACCCTGGACTAAGGACAGCGACGCACCTGTAGTATCAATGGCATCTATAGGCTGCGGTTATCTGTTACCATCTAGAGAGCCGTACATATTTGCTGGCTTATCTCATAAAAAACTCAAAGAGAGCAACCCTAATGAAGCAGCCGTAGTCAGTAGCGGCAACTGGCAAATGTCAGGCCGTCAGCCCGACGCAGCTCGGCGTTTCGAACAAGAATAACTGACTAATAACTAATATGGGTTTTATCTGGAGCGTCCCATCCTAATTATACAAACATTACGCAATATTAAAACATATTTCTACAGCGAATACAGTATTATTGTTGTAACATAAATAAATTTTAAAAAAACTTTTACTTCTAGAAAAGATTAGGAAAAAAGTATCTTTACACCCATATTTCCGAAAGGGCTAGACAGAGGCATAACCAGAGAACCCATGACTAGCCGAATACACTAAGTCCCATAATGTGATAGGTGGCAAGACTATCGCCAACCATGTACATATTCAATTCCGGGCAACGTTATTTTTATAAGAAAATTGAAAATATACATTTTCTAATTTTATTTTCAGCCCGACCCGGGAATCGAACTTGGGACCTCAAGAAGTAAGTCCGACGCCGGACCGCTAGACCACAGAGGCGATAAGTATATACAGTTATGAAATTTGTTTTATAACTTAAGTTATTAAGTTTAAGTTATTTAAGAAAAGGAAAATACTTTTTATAAACTCCATTAATTCTTAGGCTGCTACCAAAACTATTGGATTTTTTTTGGTACTACCGCCCTACTTATTCCTGCCGTCATAACATCCCATAGTTGACGTGTTCCGGTTTGGAGGGTAAGGTAGCCGGTAAACTTACTTTTGTTCGAGGGCGAACATATCGCCTTGAGATTGGCAGCGCACCATACAACCTTTGGTGAATTTCTTACCATCAGGAAATCCGTCTGCTTGTTTGCCTTCCATTATCATTAAAAAAACGACGTGCTTTAAGCAAGTTAGCCCAGCAACTAGACTCAAAGTCCGAAACCAAACCGGGGCAAGTTGAGCCTACATGTTCCGTTACAAAAGTAACTATCCATATTTTCCACTACATTATTCATTCCAATCTCATATTACTTGCTTACCTTGAAGCTGACAATGAAAGCGATGCAGGCTTTGACACCTAATGAAGATATGTTAATAAATAACATTCATTAATTTATTATACATATATATCTCCACGACGAAATCCCTTACGAAGTAGGCAGAGAGTATCGATCCTTGTAAACCTATCGCTCAGGGGACTTGTGTTATTATTCCCGTAATTTAGTAAGAAATGTAAATTACCTTGTGTTGGCAGCTTCCCTGTCACCTTATAAAACTATTTTCTTTTTTTTAATCCCTAGAACCGTTACTGAGAGAGTTAGAGTGGAAGAGTTTTGCCAAACACTCATCCAGATCTGAACCCCATCCTCACCTTTTTCTATCACCAAAAAACAGTGCTTAACACTGGCATGTTCCAGTAGAGATATCAACACCCGAATAAGTCCAGAAATCCGTCAGCTTGTTTGCCTCCTAACATAAAAAAAACCATTTACTTCAAGTTGAATTTATATGCATTAGGAGACACATGCGACGAACACAGTCTATTATTAAACGCTCTTTTAATTAGATCTCAAAGAGTCGACGCTAATTCTTGATCACTATTTATAGGTGTGATGATGACTCATCCTCAGTCCACTGGTCTCCACGCTGAATTGGCCGTAAATCAATAATTTGACATTGTGATGTTTGTACTTATTGGGGCGGGTTAAATATATTTTGGACGAGTTCAATTTTTAAGGCCAGATTAATATTTTTTGTTCCCCGTGTTGATCCAGCTACCAACAGTAGAATAAATCACCTGCCTCCTTGTCGGACAGCTCGTAAGAGACTAGCATAAGCTAAACTGGTCATAAACTAGATCTCTGTGGGTGCAGTGCACCAATTTGCCTGGGTAGAGATCGGGTAGATCTCTACCCGGGCAAATTAGTGGCCCGGGCCTTACCTATTCTTACGGTCATAATGACTGTCGTGTTCCGGACCGAAGGGTAGAGTAGCCAGTAGACTAGCACAATAGACCTAATATCCCGGCTACAGGACAGTGCACACCTGTAACATCTATGGTTTCTGTAGGCCACGGTTATCTCTTACCACCAGGAGAGCCGTATATTTGTTCGCTGACCTCTCATATAAATAAAATAGTAAAAGTATCAATATGAAATACCTATTTTGAAAGGCACGCTCAGCTTTGTTTTTTTTATGTTATAGGAAGGCAAACAAGCAGACGGATTTCCTGATGGTAAGAAATTCACGCCGCCTAAAGACATCAAAGGTGGTAATGGTTGCCAACCTGAGCTCGGGATGTTAGGCCTCGAGCAAAAGTACGTTTACCGGCTACATTACCCTCCGAACCGGAACACGTTATGACGTTATGGCGGCAGTACCTACTGTGTAATTGTTTTTTTCCGAAGTTTTTACTTTATAGTTTCCTTTTTTTAGCAGTCGCCAAAAGTAGCCAGAGATGATTTATAAAAATAGTAAGAAAAAAACAGATACGAATTATGTTTTTTATAAAAATAAACGCCAATTTACTATTTCTGAAAATTAAATATTCTTAAATATTTACTAACCTCATCACAAGCGTGACATCTTGGCTTGAGACGTTCACCGTAATGCCTTACGCAGTAAAGACGTCCGTCCAACGTGCAGTAAGCAAGTTCCACTAGTAATTCATTGCATTCGGAACATGTGAAACAAGCTGGATGAAAAACGGCCTGAAAGTAGTGTGATATTATAGCACAGTAACTTACCAAAACTATACGTTAAAAATAAATTAGTAATACTAGTTACGCCATCTATTGTCTAGAAGCAAACATTTCTGATAATGTCATCTTTGTGTATGGAAATGAATAGCCATGATAGAGCCATCTATTGCTAAGTAGCAATTGTTTGAAAATACGCCATCTAGCATCAAATAATAATATTAATATACAGTCAATTTACGAAAGTGTAATCTATCATTAGTAGCGACGTTTAACTGGTAATTTATTACACTAGATGGCGTTAATTAAAAATTTACCTCTTCTCCAATTCTAGTTGCTTGTACCACAATATTTCCATTTCGAATTTGTTTTGAACAACCCATGCATTCCAGGGACGGACCATGATGTTGACAAGCGAGTCCTGAAATACTTAAACATTAAATTGCGCTCTGTAATTTCAGTTTTGAAGCATCTCAACTGGTATAAAATGGGATATTTACCAATGTCTAGTGCGATTTCGTTCCTCGCCGCTACAAAATCTTCAAACTGTTTTCTCTGACCCTCATCTATGTGTCTACAGTGAGCTAACGATAGGTCTTGTTTCGGTAATTGACTAGCTAAAGCCCTAGTTCTCCAGGCGTGCCACGCCGCTGCTCCAGTAGCGCCCGCAGCATTAGGCGTTCGTTCAGAAAGGGCCGCCCAATATAACTCCGTCTGTAATTTTATTTCGATATTAATCACAAGAACGATGACATGTATATGGACAAAGATATTTCTGTTATCACCCGAACTCATTAAGTACATTTGTTTTATTATTGAACTATAAATACGCTCCACAAAAAAACACTGTATGTTATCGCCGAATTTCTGCTGCTGCCTACTTGGTGATTTTTATTTTGGCGACCGGCATATAAATAGTATATAGCTGTGTATAATATATATATATTTGTGTGTGTGTGTGTGTGTGTACACTAATTACTAATACATACACACTTTTGAAGTGAAACTTCTTTAGAATCGTTGTGATTTCAAACCGGATGCAACGGAAAAACGACAGGAGTAGGTGGGAATTGGGAGTTTGGCGTCAGCTTGGCTTCGCTATGCTTCGCCGCGCTGCCGCAAACGCTCCCAATTCCCATATCATCAAGGCATACAGAATTTGCAATTTATACAGGACCTTTACAAAGGAGTTAGCAACCATAAGCGAATCCATCAGCGTCATTTTTTTGTATAATTTGCAAATCCTGTCAACCGCCAGCATGAAACAACTGTTACATGAAGAAATTAGTGTTTCGTGTATTTCCTCGCTTTCGCCAAATCTCACTAAATGGGCTTGAGTAACGAAGCCACCGCTTTACTCAAGACCCTGACATGACTTTGTACACAGTGACTTATGACTGTTAAAAAGAATCAATTAATACGGACGACATAGCAGCATGGCTTAAAGTTCCCAGCCGACCCCAGAAAGGGCAAAATTAACTAATAAGTAATAATGCATATAAAAAAACGAATTGTTTGTGGTTGGTTGTTGACGTTGTTGGTTGTTTGCATTTGTACTGGCACAGGTTATTGGTGTTTGTTGGTATTACTCGATATTATTTGCATTTACTTATAAAAGTGAAGAGAAGTAAATTGTGGACGGTTTTCAAAAAAGACGGAGGTGATGCCGTTTGCACGATTTCTCTTATTCTGCTGAAAACAATGATGCTGATGGATTAGCGGTTGCTAACTCCTTTCTTAAGGTCCTGTATAAATTGCAAATTCTGTGCAGAAACAGAGAGTTTCACTTCTATCGTGTGTGAATCGCACACACCTTTGTTTATTTAAGTTTTGTTTTCAATAATTCCATGTGGTTACAATACACATTGTTCTAGCTCAACATATCGAATCCTAATGATTGCGTGAAGATTTCATATTTCTTTAGTTTTCCCATAGGTTGCTGCGTGTGGCCAATGAGGCAGCAACCTTTGAGACTTATTTTTTTGGGGTTGTAGAGTTTAGACTAAAGAATGTTGGTTTCCTATCCTCTGGAGTTTCGGTGTTAGGGAGGAATTTGGGGAAACAGAGCCCGATTGAATCCTACTTCACCCGGAGGCCTCTACATGTGGGGCCTAACACCGTTGCCTGAGACCATGAAACTTCGTCTATTTGAAGATATTTAAATTCTTGATGGAAGGATGATGGTATGATAATTGTCTTGACTGGTACCACAATGACTACTATTCCAGCTGCCTTAACATCAGTGCTCGCTATTATTATGTTTATAGAACGGAAGTCAAACAAGCAAGTGGTACACCTGCTGGAAAGTAATCTTACCCACGAACAGCGGTAACACCAGGGGTCTTACATTTTCATTGCCGTCATTTTGGAAAGGATTAAGCTCTCTTGAAGAACCCCAAGTCGTACAGTTACGGATACTTACTACCACCAGTAATTGATTCCACAATGGTATGGTAAGAAGCAAATGTCTACGGAACTGCACAGTAAATGAACGTATTGCCTCAAGATGGCAGAAGTGAAAACGTCCGTCAGACACATTCGAAACAATACGCCACGGAAAAATCGAAACGCAGTTTCGAACGTGCAAGATGCAAACAAATCTTTGGACTTACTACATACTTGAGTAATTTTATATCGCCTCTGTGGTTTAGCGGTCCAGGTGTTGGACCTCATGAAGTCAACTACGTCCCTGGTCGGGAAATAAAAAGAAAATGTGGTTACTTAGTGGGACGTGGAATTTAGTGCCTTCGGTTGGTCGTGATTGGCACAACCAGGGCACTTGCCAAAAACTCTGCTTACATCTTCTGGGATATGGGCGTTAAGATACACGAGTCATTTTGCGTACGTGATTTGTAAGGATTTGCTTTGGTCGAAATTTCGTAACGGGGTTTTGAGCAAATGTGTCGGATCTTAGAGTTTTGACGCGATATCCACAAGTGGACTTCAGCAGCGGTAATCCAATGAAATCTTCTATTCAACCCCATTTTTTGTAGGTTAGCGACGAAAAATTATGTAAGAGGAACATTAAATTCGGCCAAATTTGCAAAGCGCCATTAGTCTTTCTCGTGGCGTATAGAAGGCACGTATATCACCAGCAATTCCGTCTGCTTGTTCACCTCCTTGCCTATCAACACAGAACACTGTACGTATACATACTTGTTTGGCTGTGAGACCAGGCGGACTATTGTCATAAGTAGGGTGTCTGGTCTCCCGCAGGCCGAGGCGGTCTCGCACGGAGCCCAGCTCCTCATGGTACACGGAATGCTTCAGTCGGTCGCACCCACAGGATTTGCATGTTTTCCTGAAACAACACAAGAACATTGTTAAAAGACCGAAATATGTAAATGTGGAAAACATAACAACAGAAATTATTATCACAATTCCGTATAATTTTATATATAATAATGTAATAAAAAATACATCCCCAAGATGACTTTTCAACCTGAATACTTTTGCTTCTTTTTTTGATATCACAAGCATAGAGCTAATAAGATTCCGATTAAAAAGATGAATCTTACAATAAATAAACGACGGGTTGCACTCCGGGAGTGCCGGCAGAAGTAAAAACTTGAATATTAACGTTGTGCATTTTAGATATTTTGGAATAGTTAGGGAGTAATTTTGCAAGAATTGCTTTAATAATTATCAGTATGAAAGTACTATTATTTATGTGGTAGAATACAATATTCATTTATTCGCTATTGTACACAAACATGACAACACGAACATTCGCGCAAGCGCCCTGCAGAATTTCCGATCGACGACATGACGCGAGTTTGGAAGTTTTTACCCATTCCAAAAAAAGTGCGCGACGCCTCTTAAGAACTTTTCAGTTCAAAAACCGTAAAACGAACTGAAAGATGTGAGTTCATACATTCATACTAATATAACAAAAGCGAAGGTCTGTCTGTCTACGTGTTACTCTTTCACGGCTAAACCACTGCACCGACCCTGATGAAGTTTGATATTTATATGGCTAAAGACCAAAGTTATAGGCTTCTTCTTACAAAAATCAACCCCTAAAAGCCTATGAGTCTTTCAGGAGATGAAAATTTGTACGAAAATCATGGCAAAATTAATCAAAGATGACTTAATTGGCTATCGCGAAAACAATATTTCCTTCTATAGTAATCCGTACATTTATTATAAATGCGAAAGTATATCTGTCTGTTACGCTTACAGGTTAAACCGCTGAACCGACTTTTCGAAATTTATTACGCACATAGTTAAAGACCCGTGTTCAATATTTTGATTACGAAAGTCTTAAAATTTGCCCTTTGGAAACAACAGCATTTTCTACCCTAACTTCATTATCATTTTTAGATCAGAACAGGCAGTTTTCCACATTTCGCCACTAATTTCGATTATATTTCCAATGTTTGAAAAGTAAGGGTAGGGTAATTAAAGACTAAGTTTTAAAAGGCTAAACTATCTGAACCGGCAGACTTTGTTCTGCTATTTTTTAACGTGATTTTAGTTAAGGGGCCATGTATGCTAAAATACGTCAGCAATATACTGTTTTTTTTCATACAAAGCAATTATGGATCTTGGCGACAAAAATACACAAGATTAACATTAATATGCTTTATAAGACTAGTGTTTCCAAAACACGATTCATTTCACTTTGCTCGATAGAAAAGACACTAGATTTAACATAAACATTAAACTTATCTAAGTATTATACCTAAAATATAACTGTTTCAGTTTTTATATTTTTTTTCAAATTATTTTTATAGTGTCAAAAATAGTGATTTGGCGCTTAAAACATTTACTTTTGAGTGCAATGTTTCATAGTAATCATGGAACGGGGGAGTGCGCTGATTGGCTCTTCTGGCTGACTAAGTATGAGGCCTTAAGTGGGGTGGGGCACCCTTTATTACTAAGGGGTTTGAAAAATACATAGTAGCCGGTTCTTTGAGCTACTGACAGACATATTAAATCTGGTGAAAATCGGTGAAGACGTTACGGAGTAGTACGGTAACTAACATTGTGACAACAGATTTTTTATACATGAGATTATAATTGGGTTTTTGGAGCCATCAAGAGAAAATACGGTCGAAGATTTTCATAATAATTATTGAATTTCGTTTTTATATTGAGTGAAATTAGTCAATTTTGGTGGCATTTTGTACAATTTTGTTCAGTGACAATGCACAAATGAAATAATCATGAAGAAATTAGCGTAACGTGTATTCCCTCGTTGCCGCCAAATCTCACTATATGAGCTTGAGTAATAAGGACACCGCTTTACCCAAGACCCTGACATGACTTATTGCCAACTTATGACTAATTATAATTGAATCTCAATTTCGATATATTTGATGCAAAATTCTCCTTGACTAATGATAAAATGCTAACGCGAATGCCAAAACCTTTACAAAGAAAGATATTATAATTTGAATTGTTTAATAATGCTGAACGAGTGTAGCCACCATCGTAGTCCAGTTTACTATAAAAAATAACTACAAGAAGCTTGTATCAATATAATCCACAACCATATTAAGATCACGTCTCGACGAGGAGCTTGCTTTGGTATTTTTAGAAAATGCATGCAAATGGATATGGGCTGGTTACAGTCTATTAATATCGGTGCACTTCGCTGGCCGAGATAGCACCGTTTAGAAAACATCTGTCAGTACATTCTAACCTGGAACTTGAGACGACTTATATACTAACTTTTACCCGTTTTTGTGCCTCTGCCAACCTTTTCGGGGATGTGGGCGTGAAGATACCTTATTGAATTTTTAAGTCATGTTACTTTTAATACCTCCAAGAAAATATGTACTAAATTTCCTGATAATTGTTTAACGTGAAAGTATAACATACAAGCTGACATTCGCATTTATAATATAATAAGTAAGGATATAAATTCATCAATAACTAGCTGATCTGACTGACGTCATGTCCTAAGTTCCTTCCCTTGAATTGCACATACACAATAGGACTAATATCTCGGCCTCAGAACAGCGACGCACCTATAATATCTATGGTCTCTATAGACCACAGTTGTGTCGAACAACAAGGAGAGATATAATATGTATGTTCGATAGGCTCTGACTTAAAAAAAGAAACTATGAGTATAGTTTTTTTTTTCACAATGAATCTTCTAGACTGTGTTAGTTATTGGTTATAAGACAATAAAAAAGAATTAGCAAAATTAAGAGCAAAGTAGTCCAAGGTTCAGCCTAGTATTATAGTCTTAATTACAATCTGATACAGACTATAATGTCAACTTAATTTTACTCCTGATTTAGTCTATGTTTATTAATAAGTTAGGTAGATTACATTTAATGTTATTGCCGTAATCATATTATTAGTACAGTGAGGTACAAAAGCTCTAAAAATTTTTTGAATAAATATAATCTTTACTTTTTACTTAATATATTAATTATATATATTTAGATAATTTAATATAATAGTTATTACCTTTAATATAATAATTATAATTAATAATTATAAAAGATAGTGTTAGTCTGCGACTTTGCCAGCGCAAAATAGTTACGAGTTTTATATTAACTTTCATACTTGAGGGTAGTCCATTGAGGGAACATTTAAAAAAAAATAAGCTATGTTTAAACTCTGATCTTTAGCTGTATACATTCAAGTTTCATCAAAATCGTTCCAGGTTAAGCCTCGAAAAAGCAACAGACAGAATTTTGCATTTATACTATGACGTGTGGAGTATGGAATTATGGCGACATACTCGTGGTCGGCCTCATAAATGTTTAAACGTTCGGCCAGTTTTTATGATTTTTACGTATTTTTGGTATATGAGAATAGGTCGGTAAAGTTCCTATAATTTGAACCACTAAGTAATTTATTACATGGTTGAATAGTGTTTGCGGTTCCGATAGTCCGATAGTGTATTATAATTTTTTTTAGGGGATGAATTTTTTTTTATCGCCAAATCTGGCATTATGTCTTAACCATTTCAAGATTTATTACATACATACATACATACATACATACATACCTTCACGCCAAGTCCCTTATGGGTTATGCAGAGAGTATCGAGTGCCAGACCTCACGATCCTGACAAACCTGTCTAGCTTCCTCCACATTCATTACCCTTTTAATAAACACGCCGGTTTCAAAGACTCTTGACACCACCCTCAGATAATATCCTATTGATCTGATCGTGAAATATCAGCCTTGGTCTCCCCGGGTACCTACATCCATCCACATTCGCATTGTATATCTGCTTTGTCAATCTTTAATCTTTCATTCTTTCCACATGACCGAACCGGCGGATTCAACAAGTTTAGGTTATTATGTAAGTTTATCTTCAATATGTAGCTAGAGGAAAGTAGGACTAAGGGTGTTAAATTGAAAATGTGTAAAAACTGAACACATCAAATACCTACAATTCCAAAAATAACCACAATCGTGCTTTCAGAGAACAAGCGAAAATATGGCAATGTACCCGATTTACTTCCAAAAATTTGCGACGTCACTGTTACAGCATCATTAGGGTTGCTAACAGTCCCGTTATTTGGGAGATGTTCCGTTTTTAGACCCTTTAAAGAGGTGTCCCGAGCGTATGCGGGATGCGAAATATCCCGCTATTTGAAAATACGTTCGCACGCACGTTGTGCTCGGAATCCTAAATGATAAATCTCAAGAAATAATGCTTATTTAAAATGGAGTTTACAGTTGTCATATTAACATGTAAGAAACGCTATACACCCATTTTTAAATGAAATAGAGCAATTATTTTATCTAGAACTGATTTATAAAAATAAATACATGTTTTAGATTCTAAACAAAATTAGTTGCATCCTGCTTTTTAAATCTTTTTCCCTATTTGGAACCATAACTACAAATACGTACTATGAAGTTGGCAACCCTACGCATCATCATAATTTAACATTTTTCAAGTTGTCCTCTTCATTTCTACATTCCTTCCTTCCTTTACCTTGCCTATTATTTGGCAAGGACTAACAGAGTTATATTTTTTATACTAGCGGCACGTTATAATGAACGGTTTGACATATTGCAATACTAACAAGAATGTCAAATTTATCACCAAAAATATTACCAATTATGAGACAAGTTTCAAGTTTTTATATTTATAACAAGTATGGCAATAAACAGCTCTTTGAAAAGTTTTTATTATACGAAAATATCAATGTTTACTCAAGTAATACAAACGTCAAACCGGCCATCATTACGTGCCGCTAGTATAGTTCATTAAGATGGCAGTTCAACGACCTACAGTTGTATATAAAGTGTAAATTGTTACCAAGTGTTATTTATTTAAAGACTTTGGAGTTTTGTCCACGACTGTCCACGTTTTGTGCAGACGGGAGTAGGAAATCGTCAGACATGATTGAATAAGGAGTTAAGTGATTCTGATAGATATATAACAGTGTTACGATTTGTCCCGGTTCGGATATGGCTCCACAACTAAAGGTGAATAGCCAAGTGACAATCTTTGTCTAACTAGACAATTTAAAAAAAAAGAAACATCATTAGATCCAGAGTTGGTAGCAATGAAACCATTGGAATTATGATTTTTTAAATAAAAAAGGTATGTGCGATTCACACACGATAGAATGAAACTCTCTCTCTCTCTCTCTCAAAATCTCTATCAATGTATATCAATCACTATCAATGTATTTTAATCTCTATCAGTGTCGATCAATCTCAATCAGTGCCTATTGATGTCTTTCATTCTCTATCTATCCTACTCCTATCTATCCTCCTATCTATTCTATCTATATCTCTATCTATCCTAGTCGTTTTTCTGTTGCATCGGGTTTGAAATCACAACGGTTCTAAAGAAGTTCAAAGAGAATTTCATTTCTATTTCTAAAGATCTTCGAAAAGGTTTTTAGGTTTGGTACACAAATGCCAGAAAAATCGATATAAAAAAAATAGCTGAGCTGACACACATTGTCTTTTCCTAGAAGTCTTTAATTGGTCAGCATTTAAAATTGACGTATGCCAGTCGGATAGATCAATATAATATGGATGTACACGCAGTATTATGATCCAGTCTGAAGGATAGGGTAGGGAGAAGGGACTCGGACCTAGCACCTCGGAGACAGGCTAGCGACGCCTCTTGCTTGTTCACTGTTTTTTGCCATAACTACATAGTTTAAAACAGAGGTTCCCAAACTTATTTCATGTAACGCCCACTTTGAAAATCAGTTGTTTTGTAGCGCCCCCCCCGCTCGTTTTTTTCTTGTCAATAACCTCAATAACATATTTGTTGCGCCTAGTTTAAAAAAAAACATTTTTTTCAAGATTTATACCGCCCCCCTCTAGGCTTCCAGCGCCCACAAGGGGGTGTTATCGCCCACTTTGGGAAAGGCTGGTTTAAAACAAAGCCGCTTCCTCTGTCCCTATGTCCCTTTTGTATGCTTAAATCTTTAAAACTACGCAACGGATTTTGATGCATTTTTTTTAATGAAGTGATTGAAGAGGGAGGTTTATATGAATATTTCATAACAGTGCAAATCCGGGCCGGGCCGCTAGTAAAAAATAAAGGACAAATCTACATGATATACTGTAGATATGTATATTTTACACAATGCCATACATTTAGCCGACGACTAGACGACTTTTTGTTATCAGAAGAGCTGTCAGTTCGTTTTGTTTAAAAATTAAAAAATATCTAGTTACCGTTTTACAAAGTAAAGAAATTAAGCACATATAAAAAGTATGCGTCAACGCGTACGTTGTGCCGTTTCCGTTTATGGTTTTTTTATCAGCTACTTCCTGTATTTCAGTAGCCAAAACTCGCAGTATCAGACGACAATGATAATTCGAAACTTATCACAATTTGCTGTATACAATAGTATTAATGACATTTGTATATTAAAAAAATATCTCTTCTATGGTCTAGTCGTTCAATGTCAAACCTGGGTTTGATAGCATGAAGATTTGATTTCCAGCTCTAACAATAAAAAATAAATATGTACAACGTTGCGCGACATTAGGTAAGTGTTCGGTTGACGAAAGATAGGTTTTACATCTATAATATTACTAGCTGCTACTTCCGGCTTCGCCCGCGTTTTCACAGAAACCCGGTGTGCGATCGGGATTAAAAATAGCCTATATGTTAATCCAGGTCACAATCTATCTGTCTTCCAAATTTCAGACAAATCCGTTCAGCCATTCGAGCGTGAAAGAGTAACAAACATCCATACATATATACTTACAAACTTTCGCATTTATAATATTAATAGGATTAGTGGCTGACTAAACTATAACAGTATTGGAATAGGTATCTAACTAATCCTGTAATCATAAGCGGCCGACTGGCACATACCGACGAAAAAACGCCGCCTGTAAGAATTATCTAATCTTGCCGCTACAACATTAGGGACCATCATTATTGTTATTTGACAAAAGGAGATAGTGAAAACTTTTTTACACTTAGGCAGGATTGATAACATTTCAGCATTATTTAAATTCATACTTACACATTCATCGATATCGATACTATCGTACACCACTATTATACTTTATCGATGAAGTATAAAAATATGTAATGGACACTAGAGCGGAACCCTTTAAATTTTAATCTGATGATAAGCATTGTCAGAATTATGACATCATCTGGTTCTCCACATAATATTGATAATGGCAAATCGTGAATAGTATACCTTCCCTACTGAAATGTTAATTTTTCGGTAATCGAGAACATAATTTGCGAATTATTAGATCACGTCGTCACACGTCATAACGTGTAAATAAGTCACGCTAGAAGAGAAAACATTGTGCATACACCACGTAATCAACGACATAGAACATCTCAATTGTATAAATTTTAAAGAAAGAAAAAATTTCGCCTCAGACAGGATTTGAACCTGTAACCTTTCGTCTCAAGCCGACGAATGCTCTAACCAATTGAGCTACTGAGGATTCAAGTCCCGTGGCGAAATTTTTAATTCCTTTCTAACCCGTTAACGCGGGTAGTTATGTCCTATAGATACACAATTCTGAGTACCCACCAAATGAGTTCATCATTACAGATGAAATTCACATTTTAGAATGGCCATAACTTTGGTTTTTTGCAACGTATTTTTATTTTAGCACTTGCCCTGTGCTTGGGATAATTTTTCTATAAATTTTAAAGAAAGAAAAAATTTCGCCCCAGACAGGATTTGAACCTGTAACCTTTCG
>NJDC01000701.1:9345-29239 GCA_002245475.1 Calephelis virginiensis | reverse complement strand
TATAAAAAATATGCCTTATTTAAGACGGAAATAAAGTAAGAAAACAAAAGAAGAAACGTTATTTATTCTACACATTATTCAGTTATTAGAAATACTTCTTGGCTTCTATATGCAATTAAAATAATTTCGATATTTTCTAATATTGTAAAAGAGATGGGTCGGTGTTTTGAAAACATTCCATTACGAATTATTAAAACACTTTAACTCAAACATTGAATAAATCTTTTTAATTATTGTCTGTTTGTCGATTTTTAATTATTTTCGATGTTTGAAGAACAGCACCCATATTTCCATTATCATTAGGAGTAGAGACATCATCGACAGGAGGAAAAGCTTAATAGTATATCGTAGCACGGAAGTAACCGTGGCCATTATTGATTTAATAATGTAAATATTGATCGTATATTACCTAAACTGTAAATTTTCGCAAGAACTCACTTCATTCTAGTTAGGAAGCCCAAGAGGAGATTAAGGTAGTTACTCAGACGCATCTGATTAATATGAAGGACACCTTATTCCATGGTTGAACACCCCTATCATAAACTCTATATAAAGGTGAGCTGTGGAGTACTCTTATCTTAATTTTTTGGCATGCAAAGTCATCTTAAAGTGTGGTGGGTTTATTGCATGTCAATAAAGGCATGTTTAATATTCTATAGATTTGAGCCTGACGTCAGAAACTTTTAAAAACAAGTTCTTTCTCTAGTCAAATGTAACATTTTTTTTAGGTTTTAGATGCTCCTCGCACCGTTAAAAATATAAGCGTCACATGACCTTTTTCCTTCCCTACTACCTGACCCACATTTCTATAGGTCGCCATGACGCTGGTGTAACTACACATTTAGCAACCTGGACTCCCCTACTACTTTTGCAAAAATAAATAATTATAACTCTGGACAATCCAAATGATTATTGTCAGGGCTTCTAGCGTGATAAGTAAATGATCAGATTTTATATTTAATCTGGGTACTGGAGATTTTTTTTATAAATATCTCCTTTGTTTCGTCTTCAAATTAATACAAAATCCTTTCGAAAACTCACGCCACATATTCACACCTTCAAAACTGAGACTACCTTGAGAAATTACCCTTGTGATGATAGATATTCCACCAGAGAGAATTGTTATGACATATCTGTCTGAATCCGTAATGCAATTAAATTCTGTCTATCCGAGATAACCAGTTCCAGATCTGGCAGACGGCAGCTGTCTGGATGAGTATTTATTTATACATTGCCAAACAACTTATAATAGCCGGTTCTGATGAATAACTGATCGATGTAACACGGAGGTGAAGACGAGTTTTGCGCCAAGTTAAGATTAATCATACTCCTATTAATACTAATTCTGTTGGCATAGTCTTAACCAAAATGAAATTTGGATCTATTGTTTTTTTTTCTGTAATTAATTTACAAACTTTTAAGTTAAATTTAGTAAAACCTATGACTTTTATTCGCCTAAAATAAATTTTCTTTTTAGTGTTATAAACTAGAAAAATGTTTAAAAATTCAAATTATTTTTAGTTTATGCTATCGTGTTTCATACATGCACTGCACATTAGTGCTTACCACCTAATGTGCATGTCCAATTAGTTCTAATCAATACTAATGCCGTCTTACGGCCAATATTAATAATCAATCCTAATCTTGCTGTCCTAGATTGATATTTTGAACCATTTTTATGTTATCGCTTGCCAATAACATATCTGTGGACGGGATAAATATGGCAATTAGGTATGGGATGCCGCCGGATACGCAGCTATCTAGATTGCTTGAAATCCATTAGATTGAGATACATTATTAACATTGGCCGTTAATAATAGACACGGAGCAAAGTACTCCATAGTTCAACCTGTAATATAGTCTTTATGACAACATAATACAGACCATAATATCAACGTAATTTTACTCCTATGTTAGTCCGTATTAACAAGATTGATGGTATCTATAAGCCTTGAGTGTATCAGGAGATCTGCACTATCCGATAAAAAGTCTAGTTTGTACCAACGGAATTGCAATAATTAAATGCGTCTCAATAAAAGCATATGTTATCAAATATGATTTCCCACAGCTTAATTGGAGTGGACATTTCTACCTAAACATCGGCATATTTGCAGTCACCTTCACCTAAACAGTGTAACTTGACTATCTGACACCGGTACAATTGCCTTTGATCTATGACAGCATAAATTTTATGGACTACATATAAACAGATGGCGATCACAAGCATTAGTGTCATCGGTTGATCCGGTAAACTTTGCGTTTTGTTTAATATCTGAAACGACCGTGACTTTTAATAGAACGGGGAGGCCATAAGTTACTTTTCATGCCATTCTCTTAAAGTTTTTTAAATGATGAACTGGCAAAGCGAGCCAACAGGCCATCTTATAAAAAGTGGTTGCTGTTGACCATAGACAATAACATTAGCCGAAAAACAGCTAAATTAAAACAGCTGTCCATTGCTGTAAGCCACTGTACAGTGAATGGATGGCAACGCAACTGCGACACTGCGGAGCTATTGGTAGGCAGTGATCACTTTCCATCAGGTGAACTGCCTGTTACTCGTGCCTCCCTTTCCATAAAAAGTGGTAATACTGAGGGCACAAACCAATTTTTTTTTAATACAACACAAATGTTTAAATAAAACAGACAACCTTTTTCATGCATAGCACTTGGATATAATCGACAGCAAATATGTTTACTTTTTATTTTATTTTATTTTGTTTAATTTTTTCATTATTTTTTCTCTTGGCTAAGACTTTTGGGCTTTACTGCCTCTTGTTTCGTATTTAATTTTTCTTCGTGTTCATTTTTATATTCATGTCTTCAATTTTTATAATTGTGATAAGTCGTCATAGAAAGTCTTGTCAGGATCTTGCATAATGTGTTGGCCTCATTCAAGCTCATCTAGTGAACTCTGGCGGCAAATCCTCGGAAAAGTTTTGATTAAAAATGTCACAAGTTGGCTCTATCTAACAATATATGAAATGTTCCATCACTTTTCTTTTTGTTTCATTGAAAAAAGAACATACGCCTGAAATAAGTTTAGTTGGTGCCCAGCGGAATTACCATCAATGTGAAATTAGGCACAACCCGCTTAACTCATCAGCAAATCCAATCCAATTTTCAAAATGTATATTGAGCGTAAGCGTTAGATTTGCTGTAAAAAGAAAAAAAAGTTGAGAGGTGTCAAGGGACACCCAGATGGAACGAAGTTCTCTCTCCCTCATTCTCTCTCTTAATCTCTATCAATCTCTAGTAATCTCTATCTCTCTTATAGAGAGAGACAGACAGAGAAACATGAAATAAAAAAAAGAAAATAAAAAAATGAAAGTGATAATAAAAAAATAGAAAAAAATTGTCCGACCCGGGATTCGAACCCGGGACCTCATGCAGTCAAGTCCAACTACTGAACCGCTAGACCACAGAGCAAAAAGTGTCGTGACAACATTTTCGTAAGAATTTTTTCCGTCTAGCCCCCATTCACAACGCGCAATAAGGAACTTCGTTCCAAAAAGAATAGAGTCACAGTGAACACAATTTATGGCCGCCCCCCAAAATAGGCTAGTAATCAATTAAACATCAGCCTATATCCAATTCTTCAATCTACTAATTACGATGAACGACTCTTACGATATACGATCTACACTAGAGATTTATTTTATTAATGCATTTCGAGTGTTTCGGTGGTGTTGATTATATTTGTCTGTCGAAAATTATAAATGAGAAAGTGTGTTTGTTTGTCCTTATTTCACGTCTTTTAATCTTTTTTACGTCTGAAGATAATCAGGAGAGTGCTTAACGGCCAATTTAATAACATGTCTGCAGATAGAGATAGGCATAAGGGAGTTTGATGCTAAGATATTTTCATTTATTGAAAAATAGCAGTGGTTGCCTGGTTAGTTATCTGCAGTAGTCTGTTTATTTCGTTTGTTAATATATAAAGAGTAAGGAATCCATATCATTAGGATTTAGGAAATGTTTGAATAAAAGAGGTCGGGATGTTAGAACTCATTTGCATGTTTATTCACTGGGTTATATTTTAGACACGATAGCGATAAACATCGATAGCTGCCTATATTAAGCAATTATTATTAACTTATCTAAGATAAGAGATTAAGCTATTTTAGATCAGTTGCCAGGTAACACCTGTTATTTTTCAATAGTTACTAAAAATGTCTTAGCAACAAAACTCTAGTAGGCATATCTCTATCTGTAGATATGTTATTAATATTGGCCTTACGCAATGTGCCGAAACTGTATAAAATACCTCTAAAATTAGCTTAAATATTTTACATAGCCTCTGTAGTCTAGGGGCCTGGCGTCGTTCTTGACTTCTTGAGGTCCCGGATTCAATGCCTGGGTCGAGCAATAAAAGAAATAGACATTTTTTTCTATACAATTTTCTAATAAAAATAACGTTGACCGGTATTGTATATGAGCCCGGTTGGCGATATTCTTGCCACCTAACACACTGTGGGACTTAAGGGGCCATGTAAGCTAAAATACGTCAGCAATATACTGTTTTTTTTCATACAAAGCCATTATGTATCTTGGCGACAAAAATACACAAGATTAACATTAATATGCTTTATAAGACTAGTGTTTCCAAAATACGATTCATTTCACTTTGCTCGATAGAAAAAAATCAAAAAGTTAACCCTTTTTTGAAAGCAAAACCCAACTGTCTACTTCAATTATGAAAATATCGACACCAGATTTAACATAAACATTGATAAGTATTATACCTAAAAGATAACTGTTTCAGTTTTTATATTTTTTTGAAATTACTTCTATAGGGTCAAAAATAATGTTTTGGCGCTTAAAACATTCACTTTAGAGCGCATTATTTCATAGTAATCATGGAACGGGGGAGTGCGCTGATTGGCTCTTCTGGCTGACTAAGTATGGGGCCTTAATGTCTGCAGCTAGTCATTGGTGTCTTGGTTGTGCCTCTGCCCACCACTCATGAAATGGGATGAACGTGAAGATAAAATAAATATTTTACAAAGTGTGAACGCCTGCAAAGAAGATATTAAAATCGAATATGGCTGAATGTGGGTATCCGGGGAGACCTAGGCCGACATTCCATGATCAAATTAACGTGTTTAATCCGATGATAGGCCTATGTCCAGCGGTGGACGTCCTCCGGCTGATGATGATGATGAAGCCGAGGATCGTATCAAGAGTATCCGAAACCGGAGTATTTGTATGAAAAAGGTAATGAATTTGGAGGAAGCTAAACAGGTCTGCATGGATCGTGTTATTTTATCTATACTCTGTCTACCCCTAATCGACTTCACTAGGAGATATGTATGTTGACGTCTAGACATCTTGAAGGGATTCTTACGATATATTTATGTGGTGACGCGACCTATATGTTTCATGTCTGACTAAAATAATATAATATTTTTTCAATGTGTAGAATATACTTGGCACGGTTCACTGGTCATTTATAAGATTTCGATGATAAATACCAACATTTTTCTCATTCACTATCAGAGTTTAATCACCTTGTCTAGGACTGAAAATTATTGCACGGATTATTTATATTAGCGTAATGAGAATGTTGCTAACCTAAAAAAAGAAGGCAATCGTTTCCATATCAAACCTGAAGACGTAGGAAATATTTTATGTTTTGTTTCGAATTGTCGAAATAAGTTTTTTACCATAACTTAACTCGAAAATTTAACATTGTTTTTTATTTCTTTTTATGGGATAAAATAGTGCACAAGCACACGATTTTCCCGGTGGTAAGAACTAAGAGACATACCGGCCGGCCTGAGGCCGAAGTGTTAGGCCTATTGTGCAGGTCTACTGGCTCACGGGTAGGTACTCTCTGAGCCGACCATTACACTGTCATTATGGCGGCAAGAATAGGTAGGGTGGTGACTACTGCTGACTAACGAGACAAGCTGCTGTAACCACTATACTAATAATAATGGCAGCGAATCATATGGTCTATTTGTACACATAGGACCGGGGACAACATGGGGATAAATAATAATGATTAAAAATGTAATAAATAATTGTTTCTATGGTCTAGCGGTTCGGGGTCGGACTTGAGTTCTCGAGGTCCCTGGTTCGAGCCCCGGGGCAACTTAAAAACTAGAAAACTTGTTTTTTCAATTTTCTAATAAAGATAACGTTGCCCGGAATGTGATATGTGCGCGGTTGGTTATAGGCTTGCCACCTATCACTTTGTGGGACTTGGTGTCTTAGGCTAGTCGTGAGTGTCTTTGTAGTGTCTCTGCCTACCTTCTGTCTGCCTTCGAAGATATGGGTGTGAAGATACTTTTATAAATATAATAAAAGGAAATTAAAAATGTTTTGAACATACTTATACCAATAATTATTTACTGTTTTTTTTTCGTTCAAAACAATTCTCATGTTATTGTTTTTCTTTGTAAACGAAAACAAAACATCATCATCTTTTGTTCTTTAATAATGATACCATAATGATATCAAAGTTGTGAATAATCCTATTAATATTATAAATGCGAAAGTTTGTAAATATGGATGTATGGATGTTTGTTACTCTTTCACGCTCGAATGGCTGAACGGATTTGTCTGAAATTTGGAAGACAGATAGATTGTGACCTGGATTAACATATAGGCTATTATTAATCCCGATCGCACACCGGGTTTCTGTGAAAACGCGGGCGAAGCCGCAGGTAGCAGCTAGTTGTAAATAAATAACAATGAAAAAAAATGACCAATATTTGTGTTAAATATGTTAGTACTATTGCTACTTACTTTTTGTGGTCTTCAATCATTATAGTAGAAGAACAAAATCTACATCGACTAACATCGAGCTGATAATAGAATGAAACATATCTATACATATAAAACAACATGTCCTGACTGGCTGACTGATCCATCCACGCCAAGCAAAAACTATCAACGTTACAGCCATGAAATTTGGTGAGAAGGGTTGGTTTATTGACCAGACACTCACGGAATTTCCGAAATTCTTTCCCTAGGGGGTTGAAAGTTTGTATGGAAGACCGTCATTTTTTAACTTAGAAACATAAAACTTTGTTTAAGGGCTACTTATTAAAATGACTAGATACGTATTTAAGCGTTTCTGGAAAGTCTACCCCCAAGGGGATGAAATAGAGGTTGAAAGTTTGTATGAAAGTCTTTATTAATGGGCTTTTTAATTTATATCAGTAAATATATTAACAGCCAGGCGAACAAAGCTGCGAGTAACGGATAGTTTTATAACAAATTTAGAATATTGGAAATCATGTTAAAATTGGGTTGCCTAAATGAATCATGGACTGATTATTTTTATAAAAAAAAAATAATTTAAATTATTCCGATTTTTTCAGACGAACATGTATCAACTTGTTAGCTATAAAACTGCGCTAAGTTTGTGTACGGGTATTAACCAAATCCGTGAACGTAACTGGCTTCGACATGCCTTTTATAGCCAGCAAACCCAGTAAAATAACAGGCAATCCAACTTCTGCACATTCTATAAGTCTTATACTTTAAGTCAGTATAAAAAAGTCTTAATATTGCACCTTTTAATGAAAATGTTTTTTAAAAATTAAGGAATATATTTTCCCAGGATTTTTTTGCACAACAATTTTTTTATATACCTATTATAAGTGAGTACCTTCACGACTATATCCCCGCAAAGATTGGGAGAGATACAACCAAGGTATCCACGACATTAAGTCCCATAATGTGACAGGCGGCAGGTTTTTTTCTGTTAATAAATTTCATAATAAATTACATATTTTATAATGAATGTTTCATCCTACTATGAGCTTGGTGAAGATCGATCTAGGTTCGAACCTTAGACCATTACTTCAGATTTATTGTATAGGTTTAATTCTGCTTTGTATCAAAAGTAATGCAGTCTATTTTTTAATATAAACTTTTTTGCACACCATATTAACGTGGCATGTTTAACAAAATGTGTAATGATTTGTAGATCTTTTGATTTTATCAGTATTCTCTTCCAGCCAACTTTGAGTCAACAGGAAAAACAAAAATAAGTTTTTTATGTGAAAATGCCCACTCTCCTGATGGCAAGAGATAGCCGTGGCGATAGACATCATAGATATTTTAGGTTTGTCGCTATCCTCTAGGCAAAGTGTTAAGCTAATTGTGCAACTCTATTGGCTACCTTTCCATCTGAACCAGAAAATGACACAGTCATTTTGGTGACAGGAATTGGGAAGGTGGACCATCCGGACTAGATGCAGTATGGCACTCTACCGTCAATGGAGAGGGTGGTGACAAATTTAACCTAACTCACCTCCTACGAGCTGCCTGGCAGGAAGGCAGATAGTCTATTTTACATATCAGACCCGGACCAACACGGGGAAAATTATTATTATAGGGGAAAAAATTTATTCATTATCAAGGATAACTCAAAACATATTAAAAGGATCTCATAAAATTTATGTTTGACCGCCTCGGAATCACGAGTTATCTTTCAAAAAAGTATCTTCACGCCCATATCCCCGAAGAGGTAGGCAGAGGTACAACCAAGGCACCCAAGACTAGCCGAAGACACTAAGTCCCACAATGTGATAGGTGGCAAGCCTATCGCCAACCGGGCACATTTCCAATCCCGACCAACATTTTTTTTATTAGAAAATTGGAAAAATCCAATTTCTCCAATCCAAAGATCTTTCAAAAAAGAATCAACGAATAGCGAAGTAGTAATTAAATTTAAGTTGACTTTTTTTGTTTTACTGCGTGTTGACTTTTTTGTAAGTAAGTAAGTGTGTGAAGAATATTTAGATGTCTGCATTTCCGGGTTTGGGTGTTTATTAGATTTATTCAGGTATCTATTTAAGTATTTCTTGTATTAGTATCGTTGACTAACACCCATAACACAAGCATATAATTACAAACCCTACCTAAAGTTCCCACCTCCTACCACCGCGACCCGATCACGAATAGAGTCCGAACTCGGGAAGTAAAACCACTTGTCACGTCCTTCGCCTACGTTCCGTTAACTTGGTAGAAGAACTCACCAAAGAGAACATCAAATCGTACCCGACGGTTTCGCCTCGATATCAACAACGAGGCAAGGCCGAAAATCGACCATACCGTACAAACGACGACACACACAAAAGAGGTACGAAGTTCGGTTAGTAACTAGCAGATCAGCTAATTTTTCTTGAGACACCAAAGTTGGTAATGGTGCGGTGTCAACCTGAGGCAGGGATGTCAGGCCTCGAGCAAAGTAAGTTTAAAGGCTACCTTATCCTCCAAACCTGAACACATCAACGTTGACGTTATGGCGGCAGGATCAGGTAAGCCGAGCTGGTACCAATCCAGCCGAGTTGCTGCAAAACTCTACCACTTAGTCAGATGTCAAAGTTTTAGTGATGGTAAGCCTATGCTCGCCTTTTACAAGCTGCCCGACAGGAAGGCAGATGGACTATTCTACAAAGGAGCCCGGACCAACTTGGGGAAAGAGTACGGGGGAAGTGGTACGCACTTATTACGTTGTAAGACTTTGGGTAGTCGTGGGTGATCTGGTTGTCTCTGCCTAACTTTTCTCAGATACGGGGGCAAAGACATTTGAGGTTGTACTTTAGATTAGCTTTCTAAATCTCAAACAGGGCGTAAGTGAGCCAATAATGGAGTAATAATTACTCTGGTGAGTAAAAACGCCAGTAACTCATAAACAAACTTTTCGTCCGTCGCTTTTGATCATATCATAACCGTCTGTGGTGGGTGGCAGTTGTAAACGTAAAACGCTAAGGTGTTCTTTTATAATATTCTATGAATCATGGACATTGTTTATCGCCTGACGTTTTTTTTTTTTTTTTTTGAATGACTAACTTGTTGCTAATCTTGCGATTTTTACAACTTCACCGAACTTTGTGGGCCGAGCAGAGTGCTCAGCCCGAGACATCATTATTTAGATGGATTGGGCTGTTTCCTACAACGCCAGCACCAAGGGCTGTCTCCCGGGAGACCGTACCTCGACTTGGTGCTGCGTTCTGGTTACTGGGTGGCGCCTGACGTTGCTGAAGTTCACGTATCGCTAACGTGACTATACCGTCCCGTTTTTCGGTTAACTATACCGATGTCTCAAAAGATCGCTCGCAAAACTGTCCCGTTTTTCCGAAATATGGTTTCAGCAATTCGTAATAGGCAAGGCATGTGTCATGTCCGGCTTTCTGTACTTAATATGTATTTCATATTATGCATAAAATAAATAAATATTTAATGTATGTTTTTTTTATTTGTCTAATCATACGCGTGTGTCTAGTTAGTAATGTATAGTAGTGATGTAATAATAACACTAAAATTAAAATGTTTAATATATCCTGACAAAACCTAAATGAAATGTAGCTAAGAACCATCTCGAACACGTTAGATTTAATTAAAAACAAAATCAAATCTAACTCGGTCCATTCGTTTAAAAGTACAACACACACACATACACACACTTATAACACCCTGTACAAAGAAATTAATGAACGCAATACTACTACTAAGTTTCTTTAACATAGGAAAAAAACAAGCATGACGGATTTTCTGATATTAAGAAATACATATGGCTTATACATTACTTTATATATAGGTTACCTCTAGCTTATTTAAATGATAAGCTACCCCATTTCTTAAACTGTAACACGATAATAGGGAAAATTGTCATCATTCCGGGAATAATAAAAAATCCGGTGGTATTAATTTTAGCGTTTACAGGACTCTACCATTTACGGCTAATTTTAGCAACCTATCTAAGATAGGTAAGACATGGGGCTACCACAGGTCAGTAATAAATGATACTTGGGGTTGGGATGTTTATGAAATTAAGGTATCGATATTAATTATTATTGTGGACATCACAAGCAAACAATTTGCTTTCTTTTAGGATTAGATTAGTTCCTGTAATTTGCCCAGAAATATATAAAATGGCTTTTGCTTATACACGTCTGTAGTAGGTGGCAATACAAATACAAAATCACCAAAGGAATTTTTATATCCTGTGACTCATGGTCATGGTTTATTTAGTCTGACCTTAGTAAAGTACCCGTATCCCCCACATTTATGGCTGGCTGGAACAAAGACGTACAGTAAGCAACGTAAATATCTGACCCCTTTACACCACTACAAAGTATTGCAAAAGGGTCGATATCTACAATACTTACCTATATATAGCCATGCATGACTAGAATTCAGAAACTGCATGTATTTATACTTTTATACTTTTTAAGGTTTATGCACACACATTATTTCAGTATCCGGGACGTGTTCCGTCCAGAACCGAAAAAATATTGTTGCATCCATAGACTATGAACACATTCAGATCGTTACGTTCAGGCAACATGTCAGATTCATGCTTTAGTGCACTGATATTTTTCTTCCACATTGGCCATAGTTTTGCAAAAATGATAAATGATCATGTGAATTTTATTTATACTACGCTTATATACCGTATAAATATTTTCAAACCAACTAAGTACTGAAACAATGTGTAGAATGAAATTGTATGATGAATCAAGGATGCGTCACTGTTTATACATAGAATATAGCCCCTGACGGGACACGGATGTACCTTACAGCCCAGTCCCTAGCACGTCCCGGATACTGCACTGATATGTGTGAATAGACCCTTAACACAGATTAAACAAAAAAATGCATATAAGTAATAAAAAAAGCATCCGATTTTTTGTTTTTGAGTTTTACTGTACTCATGTAATTAGCCGTACGGCTTGAAATTTTACTGCAAGCAAATGATTGGCTTTTTATTCTGTGTGTTTATTCTTCAACGTGCTTTATGCATCCATCAGAATTTGCATGCTTTGTAGTCTTATTCCAAAGTATATAAAATTTGACTACACACAGGATATAAATACATTTGGTAATTATTTACAGCGCTTATGTTGGCAGAGCTGCCAGAGCTTGAAGGCAAAAGGAGTCTAGACTTCAATCACAAACTGACAATTGACGATGGTTTATGAAGTCGCACATCCCGGAAAGATCAAAGTATCGATCGTTTGATGTTTCGCTATGCCAATCACAATATTTTGGGTTTATATAAAAAGATTTTGTTAAGATTCTCGTGGGTGTTGTTGTCGACCTTATTTTTTATAATTCTGTAGAATAGGACTCTGAATTTAGTCGCTTGCATATTTTCAAGCAACTAAAATAGTTTACAATTCAAAGAATTTCTTCGTTGAAAGATTTGATTTCTTCCGTCTCTTGTAACCACCGGATGTCGTTGATGAATTTGACCTGAGCTCGTATAGTGACGGCTAAAAGTAGTAAAACCTCAACTTTATTGTGCCGAGCAATAAAGCTGTCTTTTTGCATTATTGAAATAATACAGGTTTAAATTTGCTAATTTATGAACACGATCATTAGATTTACTTTTCCATATTTTTTCGACTTTAACATATTGTTGTTTCAACTTATACCTACACGCGCATAAACTCACCAAACGAGTAACAGTTATTACAAAAAAGTATCTTCATATCTTAACTCCCGTATCTTTGAAGAGGTAGGCGCCCATACTAAAAAGTCAAAGACATCAAGTAATAGTTAATTTCTCATTAAGTCACTATGTTGTATGGAAAAGATATACTTAACGACTGATTTAAGATAATTGACGATTCTGCGTGTATGACATATAATGTGATGGGTAGCAAAACTATCGTCTACCGGGCAGTCGTCCAATCCCGGGAAACGTTGCTGTTATTAAAAGACCTCACATACGTTTCAACTCTCTTGTAGTTTTATTATTATTTTATTATTATTTAACGGTTGATGGTGTTGTTTATTACTTTTATTTTATTATTCAATGCTTCTGGGTACTCGCAAACATAGAAGGAAATAATCGTGTTATTTTCCTCTTGCGAAACTTATACATAAACCATTAACTTAAATATTTTCCTAATTGGACAACATTGTTTTTAATTCAATTCAATTCAACTGCAAAAGCCGAATTCAACTATTTCATTACCATTAATTTTATCAACACTACTTTTATACATTTTATACTTCATTAAGTACAACTCAAAAACCACTAGTCGGAGTGTACTAAAATTAACATGGGACCAACTCGGGACCTCTCTCAATCATCACTAAAAAACCATCAAAATGAGTTTGTTACTGACAGAAATGGCGTAAGAAATATACAAAAAATTACATACAGTCGAAATGTGTTGGTTAAAAAGAGCCTCGCACTCTCCTACCTAAGACCACACGTGTTATTGTTTTTAATGTTGATCCCGCACATCTAGGTTGACATTCCACAATCAAATCGCTCGGGTTTAATCCGAAGATGATATCAAGAGACTCCGGAATCTGTAAGTTTTTTTTTAAAAAAAAGTATGAAGGAAGTTAGGCAGGTCTGCAGGAATCATTACACTTGGCACTCGATGCTAAATGCGAACGCTGCTAGTGTTTGTATATATGGCTAATTGTTTTTGTCAAAATAACGTATTATACAAATTTGATCAAAATGTTCAGTTCATAGGTAAAAACTGAACATTTCAATCAAATTAAATATTTTATCTCATTTTGGAAGGCCAACAAGTAGACTGCGGGCAATCCAGGCTCCTTTGCAAAACAGACCATTACAGTAAAGGAGCTCGGAATAAGACGAGGAAAATATTTATTAAATATTTTCTTATATTTTTTTATATTACAGTTTCTTATATTATCTTATAATAATAATTGTTTAAAAATATGTAAGTAATATAATAAGGTATCTTCACGCCCATATCCCCGAAGAGATAGGCAGAGGCACAACCAGGGTACCCACGACTAGCCGAAGATACTAAGTCCCACAATGTGATAGGTGGCAAGCCTATCGCCAACCGGGCACATATCCTATCCCGACCAACATTTTTTTATTAGAAAGTTGGAAAAACCCAATTTTCTTTTTGTTGCCCGACCCGGGATTCGACCCGGGACCTCATGCAGTCGAGTCCAACAACTGAATCGCTAGACCACAGAGGCGATAAGTAATATCATACATGTTTTATAATAATATTACCTCAGGCTCATCTATCATAAGATTGCTTATTGTATTGTAGAATTCGAAATATTTTTTTTATGATTTTTGGTCCCTATATCTTAAGTGTTGCATTCTTTGCATATTTAGCCTATTTTTATGTATATTTGCAAGCTTTTTATGTTGCGTATAATCCGGTCGCTATTGACCTCATGGGACATAAAACCTTGAACACATTATTTTCTACACCTTCAACCTTTGCAAAAACCAGCCTATTTTGAATCATTATTGTCATCTATCTTATAGAAAAAAATATAATAAAGGCTTTGAGTATTAAACCAACCCTAAAAGTCATATTTCATTGGTTACTATACAACAAAGTTACAGCTAATGGAAGTGAGCCTCAAGCTTTTCCTGTTCAATTATCTTGGCTGCCGACCTTTGAGCGACGGTAGTTGTCTAATGGAACTTGCCAAGCCCATTTACTTTGAATCAGTTGCAAGGTAAACTATCTGAAAAATACGACGGTATGTCACTTTCAGACGCAAGGGTTCTCAATCTTTTTGATACTAGCTTTTCAATTTGTAATTCTATTGACACGCCTCATTAATATGATGTCCAGGTATCGAAAAATGACCTATCGTATGTATCTACTGTATGATATCGCTGAGAAGTTCCAGGTGGGGCGTAGGGACAAGTCGGTTGGACTCCCTTCTCCTAACTTTAAATAAGCATATTTTTTAAGTATAATAGTCCTCCTGGTTTCAAAAAACATTGAGTCTGTAATAAAATCAGACTATTATTGATGTAGTACAGGAAGCTAAAAAGGTTTTAAATTTCTTGTTACTATTATTACTACTATTTGTTGTTGTTTCTTGTGATTTGTAATCACGTATAGCAAATAAACTTACATTTTAAAAAATATTGCAACCTAGAAACATTATCTGTTCATATATAGTATTTAAAGTTATACTAATACCGAAATTGTGTTTTTCACTTTCCAGTAGCCTCACGAGGCGGACGGTTCTCAGTGATATGATAGTATTCAGACCTTTCAGACTAGGGTTGCCAACCGTCGTTTCTGAGAACATTTCTCAACATTTCCTGCTCAGGGTGTGTGCTAAATATCCCGCTTTTCAGAAATAGGTACCTAGGCACCCGGCACGCCCATACAATTCTGTGCCTTGACATACAAAAAATCTTAAAAGTGTTAAATTTCAACAAAAATAGGTAATGGTTTGGGAAGCAATTTATAGTTTTAAGTGGTAAAAGTACATTATAAGTGCCTAAGTTACATATTATAGTAAACATTGACTATCATTATTTTAACTTTAAATTTTCATTCTGAGTAATATTTTTTTTATATTTTGGGCAAATTTAGTTAAATTCCGCTTTTTAAATCCTTGTCCCGCATTTAGTCACTATTTCCTGCAAACTCGTACTTTGAAGTTAGTTACCTACCCTATTTCAGACCTTCAAGTTTATCTTTACCTATCTGGACCCTGTTTAAGAGTTGTAGACATGTCTCAAATGTATTTATACATATATTTCCAACAGTGGTTGTAATACTAACAAACATATCAGAATCCTGGGTGTCTGCTGAGTCAACAGGCAAATCATATCAGCACAGGAAGTACGTACACAATATTACACTCCAAGCTATGCAGACGTAACTGTCGAGAACATATTGTAACTTTGAATAAAAATATTGCTTGGTTTCATACGTAATCGCCTTTATGTCCAGTGGTTGGATATTAGCGTCTACTATGTGTGGTCCTATGTTGGATTAAATATCATGACAATGTGCCCACCTGACTCTGTGGGTTATGCGACTCAAAATATGTATATACAATTTTCTAATAATAATGAAGCGCAGTAAAACTGTAAAAACCCACTGCCACTATTTAATTAGGCACAGTACCTAGTACTATTTAAATTATGCGCTTCGGCTACATTTGACAAACTTCGGAAATCCGAATGTATTTCAAAGATATCTATATATATAGAGTTGTTTTTACACATGATTAATCATTTCGCTTAAATTTAGACTAGGTCCTCTAATTTAAAAATAAAAGTATAAAGAGGAGTTTTGGCGCCATCGTGAATGAAGATGGTCGTATTTTTTTCATAGTTATTGAATTTCGTGTTTATATTGAGTGAAATTTGTTAATTTAGGTGGGAATTAGATTAATTTTGTTCAGTGAAAGTGCACAAATGAAGTAATCATGAAGAAATTAGTCTATCGTGTATTTCCTTGCTGCCGCCAAATATCGATAGACGAGCTTGAGTAACAAAGCCACCGTTTTACTCAAGACCCAGACATGACTTACTAACGACTTATGACTGATGACTAATTATAATTGATTAAAATTGAATTAAAATTTGATGCAAATTTCTACTTGACTAATGGCAAAATACTAACGTGAAGGCCAATACCTAAAGAAAGAAGAAGTATAAAGAGTAAAAATTAAACAATGTAAAGCCGAAGCGCATAATTTAAATAGTAGTACTGTAGGTACGTCGGTATTTAATATTTTTTTGATATCTTTCGAATCAAACGTTTCTGAAATGATACCACATAGATTTTATAAGTAACCTTCAAGTAGTTTTTGAATTATAATTAATACAGCATAAACTTTCACTTATGCTTTACACTTAACTACGCACTTAAGTACAACTCAAAAACCACTTGTCGGATCATGATAAAATTGACATGGGACCACCTCAGAATCATAACTTATCTTCCTAACAAAGATCAAAGTCGGTTGGTAATTGGCCGAGTAATCAAGTATCAAATATACAAAAAAAAAACATACAGTTGAATTCAAAACTTCCTCCTTTTTGGAGTTGGTTAAAAACAACGTTGCCTGGGATTTTAAATGTGCTTGGTGGGTAATAGGTTTGCTACCTACTACTCACTAAACCGCTACTTCGTGAAACATCATTTTGTAGTCAGTTTCTGAAATGTGAATACCGAAAAAGAAATTCCTACAACTACATTTTTTATCGCCTCTATGGTCTAGCGATCCAGGTGCTGGACTTGAATTCGATCCACGGGTCGGGCAATAAAAAAAGAAAATTGTGTTCAATTTTCTAATAAAGATAACGTTGGCCAGGATTGGATGTGTGCCCGGGTCCACCTATCACATTATGGGACTTAGTGTCTTCGGCTAGTCATGGGTACTCTAGTTGTGCCTCTGACTCTTCGGGGTCACCGTAAACGTCACACTAGCGACACTGTTTACTGATTAGATAAGTTGGTAGTACTGTAATAAGATACGTATATTTCTACCAAGAAATCCAACTGTTTCTTTGCCTTCTAATGTTATGTATTTTATTTGGTACCTATTGGAATGGAAAATCAACATTACTCTGAAGTCATCCGTCATGTCTGGTTTCGTTGTAATTACAGAACAGTTTCCTTGTTTATTTTCACGTCCATCTTTGACAATAAACACAATAATGATTGTATCGTAAAAGTAGTTTGCAAATCTGTGGATTTCAAATGACTTTATCGAATATTAGGGCTGCCACAAGCACTTATAGTGGAAAATGTACATAAATAGTTCCGTCATAATATATTAAAAATGATAAACCAAAACTAATACATTTCCAAAGAAACAAATCTGGTTACAAATTACGAAAGCGGGCTGTGATTTGACTCTGGTATGTGTGGTGTGTGGAGTGTGATGTGACTCTGGGAATCCACATCTTAAAATAAGTATCAATCAGGTCTAGGATGCTAGTATGACGATGGTGGCAATATAAATTATAATCTAATCGCAGTAAAACAACTTTAAACTATTTAAATTAAAATCAATAATCAATAAACAAAAATTGATAAGTCTTTATTGTGTATAATTATAACATTACATACCAGCCTTCAATACAAATAAAACAGCAGCACAAAAGGTGAGCATAGGTATCTTTAATGAAAAAAACATTCTTCCAGCCAACCCGTAATAGGAACATAATTATTAAAACAAGCAGACCCCTATAATAACTAAGTTAATCATAATAATTATTTTAATTGCAACACGATGACCATTTTTCGGATCGCGATCAAATTTAAATGGGATTTTAAATCAATACATTGTACAATCGACATAAAAATCTATACCTACTATTAAAAATGTAGGAGTCGGTTGAAAATTGAATAAAAGAAGACGTAGAATTAAGTGTAAGATTACACTTAAAGTATAAAAGTATGATTTTGAAACAATATAAAATGTATAAAGTAAATTTTGTTTTAAAAATTTAAACAGATTCTAGAACTATTGCCAACCCTAAGTAGCAAGCGTATTACTTGCAAAACATCAGAAGAAAATTTTATGAGGGTTTTTAATTCAATCCCATGTGGATGTTAGGCAATATTTCAACACTATGATCAAATTTGTCGTACTTATACTAATCTTGGAATAATCTGAAATAGAAAACGAGTAAAACCCTGTTCCTTGATTTAAGATTTTGTTAGTAGTTTAGGCATTCAACTGCATAAGTTAGATTAAAATATCGATGATTAGTCGTGACTAATTTGTTAGGCGTTTTATGTTTGAAAATTAAATACATGTAAGTAAATAATTATTAAAAAAAAGTATACTATTTAACAATAAAATATATATGTATATACTATATAATAATAATTATAAATATTAAAAAATTGCACTCCATATTATGATGTTGGAATGCTTAAATAATTCTGTAACAACTTTTAATTTAAATAATTTGCTGGTGTCATTATTATTATTCGCATCCACGACTCAGTTCGCGTCCATTTCGCGGACACCGTTTAAAAAACCCTTAAAAATAAGTGTACTAACAAATTAGGGAAATTAAAAGTCGTTGCTGCCTATTATACAATATATTAGGAACATACATACATAGACAAAAGAACTGTTCGCATAATGTTTCGTGTTTAAAAAAATTACCTATATAAAAAAGTTGTGTAAATATCCATAATTTTAGTAAAAAAATAGTGAACCGGCGCGCGTTTCATACGTAATTTTTCAATGTTTTAAGTTTAATTAAAGATTGTATTTATTCCTAGGCCTTGAAAATGATTAGAAGAATAAAAATATTGATGATTTTGATTGATTATTTTATTTCTTAGAGTTACAATGAGGTGGACGCGAACTGGTATACCAATATTACGAATTAGCCATTTTGCGTCCAGGGTGGACGCAAATTCATCTTTCTATTTCTAACTTGATCCTTTATTTTAATGTAAAGAAATATGTCATAAGGATGGGGTTTTATTTTATTTTTAGCATTATTATTATGCTTATTTAAATAGCCAATTTGCGTCTACTTAATTATGGTAATAGAAAAAGATATAGATGTCAAAATTTACCTGGACGCAAACTGGATGGACGGATTATACTATATACCAGTTTGCGTCCACTTGTTTATTTAAATACTAAATCTTACGTAACTGTTTTATAAAATTTAATCAGACAGTTTTAGATTTAGAACTTTTTCTGCCTTCTTCCATTCAACACACAAGCAGCTGTATGAGAAATTTTAAATACATAAAGACAATTATGAAAGTATATTCAGGCTCGTATTCCAGGAAGAACTTGACAATGGTGCAACTAGCGCACGCACGATTAGCCTAAGATACTTAGTTCCACAATGCGATAGGTGGCAAACCTATTGCCAACCGGGCACATGTGCTATCCCGGATGACGATGTTTTCATTAGAAAATAATATAGATAAAGAGCATTTCAAGAATGAAAGAGGGAACAAGATAGGTAATAATAATTAGGAAAAAAATTGAAGGAAACTAAAAATTTTTGTGAAATGGACGTGCTTGATGTGAAATCTATAAAAGAAAATTTACTCACTACCATCTTTTCAAATTTACTTATCCAACAAAATCTACTAAATATTTTTAAATGTCTGTATTCTAGAATTAAGATATTTTGAATAAAAACAGAAAAATTATATGACCT
>NJDC01000700.1:18163-44068 GCA_002245475.1 Calephelis virginiensis | reverse complement strand
GTGCTTGTAAGTATATTACCACTCTTAGACTTGATTCTATTAATTCTGGAGGTAGACGAACAACTCCGAGACTTCTTCAACTCCCTCCAAAAGAGTTTGGTGTTCATCTCGAAGTTGTTAGCCAACCTCTCTTCTAGTTTCATACTTTCCCTTTCACGCTTCTCTTTCACTAAGTGTTTGGTGATATTCTTGCAACAACGGTACATTTCTTTCTTCAAATCTTTCATACTGTCATTTGACTGCAAACATGCTACATAGTCTAGCCAAGCTTTCTTCTTTCTTAAATATATACCAGAATAAATTTAATAAACACCAATATCCAGAAATGCAGACATCTAAATGTTTATAACACAAATGGCGTTCGGGTTCGATTCCCGACGGGGGTACAGTCGGGAATCGAACCCGAGTCGCAGTAGTTAAGCGTGTATGCTAGATATTTGATCAATGAGGTGGTCAAAATATGTCTCCTAAAGAGTCTGCGGAGACCGGAACCGACTTGTTTGTATGAACAGAGTGAAAGAGGGACGTGAAAGAAGTTAGTCAAATCTGTAAGGGTCGATACCCTTGACTTGATACTCTCTGCCTGCTTTATAATAAATATTCCCTAAAGATATTTACGTATAGACTGAATATTTAAGTTAAATTTAAACTAAGCTTTTCATATACCAATGTAACTTGGTTACAAAATGATTGAAATTTCAACTTTGTAAAAACTCCACAAACGATTAAAGAAACTCGACAAAGTAAAATCTTTCCTAAGTGGTTTTAAGTGTTTGTTCGTCGGAGTTCCAATCGTTAGATTCGGAATTAGTGGCATTAATAGTAGATCCACAAAAGATAGGGAAAGCGCCAATACAAATAACGGAAAAAACTTCAAACAGACTTTCATTCCGTTTATTTTGGCCGGCCGCTTTGGAAAAAGAAAACAATGTTTACGGCCGTAAATCTTTCAATTTCCACTATATCCTGTGTTACATTTAAGGATACTTTATATAGGTTTACTATTTTCCTTATCGCCTGCAAGAGGTCAAGGAGATATCAATCGAGCTTTGCTAGTAAAAACGTCCTAATGATAAGGATCTAAAGCACTTTCTAACACGCCTTCCAGTCACTCAGCATTTTTATGCTTTGTTTAGTAATGAATGAATGAACACTATCATTCAATAAAAAAATTACAAGACAAATATTTTTGTTACAGTGCAATAGTATACAGATACAGTACAGTATTTGACAGTGAGAAAAAAATCAAGTTGTAGCTTACAAAAGTTGTCTTATTGCTAATAAGTGGCTAGCGTACACCCCTAACTACATCAACCAACCGCTAGGCTCGGGTTTGACTCCCAACGGGGGCAGGCATTTGTGTGATGAACATTTGGATGTCTGCATTTCCAGGTCTGGGTGCTGATTTAATTTATACTGGTGTCTATTTAAGTATTTCTATGTATTACAATAGTTGACTAACACCCATAACACAAGCATATAATTTGCTTACTTTGGGGTTAGATTCAATTTGTGTGACTTGTCCAGGGATATTTATTATTGTTATTAGCCCTAGTAACACAAAAATGTATTTTAATAATTGAAGCGCAGTCAAATTGCAATAAAACCGATTACAATTATTTCATTACCTCGTCATGATTTGATAGTTATTTTATCAAAAGATAGCCAATAATTCCGAGCCTGTCCCACATAAATTTTATCAAAATCACTAAGTTTTTTTTTTGTTTATAATGAAAAGACAAGATTGACGAATATTGATGCATTTTAATAATAGTTAATGACTACTACTCTCCTATGTCATACTACTGCTTATGCGCTACACGGATTATAATAAAATAATATGGTGGTCCCTTGTGTTAGTGGTATCAAATTGTGTTATTTTTTCAAGGAATGGTTACTTTTTTATTTTTTTATGATATTGGAAGGCAAATAAGCAGATGAATTTTCTGATGATAAGAAATTCACGCCACCTAGAGACACCAAAAGTGGTAATGGTGCGTTGCCAACCTAAGGCCGGGATGTTAGGCCTCAAACAAAAGTAAGTTACCCGAATACTTACCCTTCAAACCGGAACACGTCATGACGTTATGGCGGCAGAAATAGGTAAGGCGGTGGTACCAATCCGGGCGAGTCGCTGCGAAACCCTACCACCTAATCAGATGTCACGGTGCTAGTAACCGTAAACCTATGCTCACCTTTTACGAGCTGCCTTGCAGGAAGGCAGATGGTCTATTCTGCAAAAGGAGCCCGGCCTAACAAGGGGAAAATTTATGTGGGAATTGCTTTGAAAAATGACTTTTATGTTGTCTACAAAGGGAAATAACCAGAGCTACTGAATGTATAAATGCGTCGTCTTTAGTACACTATGATATTAGCAACAAGTTAACTAGACGTTAGGGACCGTCTACACCGGAATTGAAACTATTAGATTATATTACCACTGGCTGGCAATATGCTCTCACCTACGCCGTAACAAGCAATGTAATATGGATATTACACAAATATATTCTGTTAAGTATTGCCAGTTAAGTTCCACAAAACGGACTCAATCTGGCAACTTCTCAGTTGTCATGTCTAATCTGTCATTCACTCTTTGTCTCACGAATACACAGCTAAGTGTCAAACGGTTACCTGAAAATTTTATCTAATTTAATCGCTTATCACACCGGTGTGATTGAGTTTATACGTAATATAATTGTATAATTAACTTGCTTCGGGCAAGCTGTGCGGTGATTCGGACATCAATACGTAAATTCGGTGGCATAGTTGACCTTGTGGAATCGTCGTGGTGATGTGGTTTGTAACCGGAGTAAAGTGGGATACAACTTTATAATTAGGTGTGGACTTTGTGAATTCGGGACTCAACGTGTAGTGCCTGATGTGCCATCGGTGGACGACAGGCTTTTCAATTATCTACGGACTGCAGTTCCCGCAGGTAAGTAACCTTCCATTATTATATATATCGAACCATATTCTACACCTTATCCAACCTTACGTATAATGCTTCCACTGCGCGAAGGAAGGAATCAAACCTGCTAGGTAAGTAAACATTATTCATATAAGGAGTCGGCTCCAACATATTCTGTACATGTCATTTCCAGAAATCTAAAGGTGAGTAAAGACTAGAGCATTTACTTGTAACACTACAGCGAGCCGCTCTATGATATTTTCTAGGGTATCACTCTCCACGAACCTGGCATCGAGAATGTTCAAAGTTTTGTTACAACGATAATTGTGCAAACCTACGAGCGTATTAGTGTAATATTTCGCCGAGCCTTTGCACTATTGCGGGTGTCGCGCGGCTGCGGGATGATTAATCCAATAGTTTGTGTTTATTGTAAATATCCATTTTGCCACCATCTTCTGTTCCTAGTTTTCTTTCTTCTTTTAAAATAATTCATCAGGATAAACGCACCACACGCAACGTGTAGATTCGACATTTCAAGGAAGAAAGAACGCAAGGTGCTGTGAGGCCGAGGGTTATGCTGCTCTAAGTTACATGATGATAAAATAAAAGACGTACTGCGAGTTTGCTGTAAAACCATATACTGCTCGAACAAAGTACATAACATCTATATTAGTACATAGTTACATACATATTACATAAGTAGGGATTACATCATCTACACCACAGTACAACGAAATGTAACCGGTAAAATGCACTCACTGTGTACATTACGCCGAGAATTCGCAGGAACGTTACTTTCCAAAAAAATGCTACGAAAACTGTTTATCTGTATTGTGCTATTCGTAAGAACGTTACATTACAAATAAATGCTCTAGCCTCTACTCACCTTAAGTCTTCGTATCAAAAATGCTGTCGATAAATACCAACTTATTCGTTCAATTTACATACTGGCTACTTAGTGAGTACGTTGATGTGACTTTTCGTGGCAGGTATAGTGTGGTTAGTAGTGGTAAATTATGAAAGGTTTTGCTGTCAGAGGTATCTTAACATTGACTTGGACTATAAACTGCTTACTACCTACATAACTATCGACATATTTACATATTTATAATATAGTAGTTATAATATTGTTGTATATTCCATCAATAATACTATTAAATAGAAGTATCTTCACGCCCATATCCCCGAAGGGGTAGGCAGAGGCACAACCAGGGCACCTACGACTAGCCGAAGATACTAAGTCCAACAATGTGATAGGTGGCAAGCATATCGTCAACCGGGCACATTTCCAATCCCGAGCAACATATTTTTCATTAAAAAATTGGAAAAACCCAAATTTCGTTTTTGTTGCCCGAGGATTCGAGCCCGAGACCTCATGCAGTCAAGTCCAAAAACTGAAACGCTAGACCAGAGAGGCGATCCTAATAAACAAATTTAGAAAGATGGAATAAGTATTTGTTTACGATGATTTCGTAACATATCCTATAAGTATCATGTAACTATAATCGCCTCTGTAGTCTAGCCGCCTGGCGTCGGGCTTGATTTTTTAAAGCCCCGGGTTCGATTTATGGGTCGGGCAACAAAAAAATAGAAAATGAGTAATTTCAATTTCCTAATAAAAGTATCGTTGCCCGGGAATGCATAATATATGCCCCGTTGGCGATAAGCTTGCCATCTATCACATTGTGGGACTTAGTGTCTTCAGTTAGTCATAGCCCGTAGGTGCCTCGGTGTGCCTTGTCGGGGATAAAAGAGTAATGGTGGACGTGGAGGAAGGGCAACCTTATCGGGAATGAAAGAGTGACGGTGAACGTGGAAGAAACCGGCCAGGTCTGCAAGGATCGTTTCACTTGACCTTTGATACCCTCTGCCTACCGTGCAAGGGACTTGGTGTGAATATACGTATGTACATTGAATGGGTTATTATATTTTAAGCTGTATCCAACTAAGGCTTAATATTTAGAAATTTTCTAACAATGAAGTCTTTACCCTTGTTTCAGGAATAAACTTTTATTTTCTTATAAAGAAGTTTTATAAAATTACAAGTACTGGATCCAAAGGGTTATTTTATAGTTGTTATGTTCCGTCGTTAAGAATTTCTGGCCCATTTACTAATATAAGAGATTTTAGTTACAAAGTTTTCTATTGTTACAAAGTAATTTCATAGTCAGAAACAGTTACCACGGTAAGGGCAACAATTACAATGATTACTTAAGATTTTATCAATTCGGTGTTGTTCTGGTGTTAGTTTGAAAATTTTTATTTATTAAACATTAGAATACAAGAATACAGAATAACTTATAATCTTTTAGCTTAGCGTCTGCGTGTGAAACATGAAATCCTACTAATATTACAAATGCGAAATTTTGTATGTTTGTTTGTTACTCTTTCACACAAAATCTGCTCAATTGATGTAACTTGGATTAACAAATAATACAGTTTTTATGTCGATAAAATGTTACTCTTGGACATTTGCCACGTGGTCAACGTCGCGGGCAACAGTTATTTATATACCTATAAGGGCTCACGCACACCATGTTTCTGTGCCTTCGATGGCGCGTCATAACGAATCGCGCCTCATTGCAACTTAAGTGAAAGAGGTATATTATTTGAAATAGACAAGAAACGGGTACCGGAGACGCCTATTTTATTTTTATAAAATTGAAAGGCAAACAAGTAGACGTATTTCTTGATGGGAAGAAATTAATGCCGCCTAGAGACACCAAAGGTGGTGATGGTACGTTGCCAACCTGAGGCCGGGATCTTAGGCCTCGAGTAAAAGTAAGTTTACCGGCTACCTTACCCTCCAAACCGGAACACGTCATGACGTTAGGGCGGTAGGAATAGGTAAGGCGGTGGTACCAATCCGGGTGAGTCACTGCGAAACTCTATACCAACGAGTCAGATGTCGCGGTGTTAGTGACGGTAAGCCTATGCTCGCCTTTTACGAGCTGAAGGCAGATGGTCTACTCTACAGAGGAGCCCGGACCAACACGGGGAAATCATCTGTCCTTGTAAAACAAAAAGCACGCAAACGTGCATGTGCCTCACAGTATCCTTGAGCTACGTGAGAAAAAGGGGGCGGGCTGTAAACCCCGTGTGTATCCATATTATCGTAATACCGCGGAAATATACATTGATATGACGCGTCCCTGTTTTTGAATTAAATACCTACAGCCGTGCGGTGTGTAGTCGCTTTTATCACATGATAGGGCTACGCGCCTTCACATTTCTCTCTAATTTTGTGATCGTAAATATTGTTTTTTCTTGAAAGCTAGGCTAACACCTAGCCTCTCGATTAGCAAGCAGCATTAAGCGTAACATTTATTCATTTTATTTAGTATTATTTGTTTAATTACTAAGCCGTTGCACGCAGCTTCGCCTGCTCATTACATTTGTTTAATTTTTTTCCGCAAGCATTCGTAGACATTGGTTAGATAAAACATATTATTTCATTTACCTTGGACTTAATTACAGATAGAAAGACAGTGCCTTCAATAAGCGAGTTTAGCTCCAGCAACAAATATTTTTATCATCTGATCAGTGCAATAGTAAGGAAATACACAAACAAAAATATTAACTCACGAATAAATACATAAAAATATTATGCCGACATATAGACACATAGAGTAATTTCATCAAAATTCGTTGATTAGTTTTAGAGTTTATTCCGAAAATTAATTGACACAAGACTAAAATTGATGTTGATTACCTTTCTTTCCTAACTTATAAGAAAACTAACCTCTTATTATAAGGGTATGATCACACTGGTGAATTGCAAACGAGCAAGAAGCAAAGACAATGCGCAATTACTTAGTCACGAGTGTACATCTAACTGGCTGCGAAGACGAAGCGCGATCGCTAAGTACTTATGACGAGTTAACCGCCTGTTGAATATTCAGTAATATAATGGATTCACACTGAGAAATATGACGTTATTCCCTTTAGAGTGACATTCATGCTTTAGTGATGTTCCATCAACAGTTTATTGAAAGAAAACTACAATTAAAAATAATTCTTTTTTTTTGAAATGACTAATGTGTGACATTATTTAGATGGATTGGATTCCCTTCAACGCCAAGAACAAGGACTGTCTCCCAGGAGACCATACCGCGACTTGGTGCTGCATTCTGGTTACTGGATGAACTTGCTGGAGGAGTGATGGCTCGTCGCTCGGCGATAGGCGCCTGGGGCAAGAGAGATCTTCGTCGAGGAGACCGGCGATGGTGCAGTGTAGAATTTTGAGAGTTTGTATTTGGGCTTGTGTTTGCCGCAGTTATTGGATCCGGAGGATCTAATAGGTCATGATGGGGTCTTCTAAATTTGGTGGGCACGTTCGCGGCCGGTCTAGTCATACGCGGGTGCTAGCAACGGTTTCGGGTGGGCAGCTGTTATTTCAAAGTAACAAGTTTTTACAACTCCCGATAAAGCCCACTTACTAAAATAACTAAAAACCATCTCAATCACACTTTAAAGAAAACATCGCATTGAAATCGGACCATCCACTTTAAAAGCTATGAGGTCATTGACACACAAACAAACACAAAAATAAATACATACACAGATATACTTACAGCAACTCCCTTTTTCCTTGTGGAATGAAAGAAAAGTGGGTCTAAATAAATTTAGACCCACTTTTCTTTCATTTTCTTGGTCGGGCTTAGAACTTTTGGATCCACCCTCGTATTTTGCGAAGTAGCCAAAAGTTTCGTCCGTCTGTGTTTTAGATCAAACGTTCCACGAGATATTGCTTTACATATTTTATCGATTAGGAGACTTGACGTCCAAGAATGAACTTATAAATGGCGGCATACGCGTTATTTGTAAAGAGAAAACTCGGTGTACATTCATAGAGATCACATTCTACACTCTTGCCGAATAATAAAAGTACTTTCACGCCTATATCCCCGGTATGCAGAGGCACAACCACGACTAGCTGAAGAGATCAAGTCCCTCAGCCTGATAGGTGGCAAGCCTATTGCCAAACCGGGCACACGTCCAATCCCGAGCAAAATTATTTTACTAGGAAAATTGGAAAAAACATATTTTCTTTTTGTTGCCCGACTCGAATCGAACCCGGGACCTCATGAAAACAAATCCAACACCTGGGCCGATAGACCACTTAGGCGATTTTTATTAGAATATTGAAAATACTCATTTCTAATTTTTTTGCTCGACCCGGGGATCGAACCCGCGACCTCGTGGAGTCAAGTCCAACATTGGACTAGACCACTGAGGCGATAGAAACTCATATATCTTCCTACGAAGTCCATTAAAAATAAAGCAGGCAAGTAAGCAGTCGTTTTTTAATGAGTCCATTACGAATGCAAAAGAGACGTTTCCAATTGAAAAAATATTCCCCTACCGCAAAGCAATTTCATTGAAAACAGACGATTTTCTAATTGAATACGTAATTGGGCGAGTAAACTAGCGCACTCCGAAATCGCCCTTTATCTCGAGCTAAATTTTGTAGCACACTGATTTAATAATGGCCAAAGGTAGTGAGTGCTATTTGACCGCCTCATTGGACGAACGGCTAACGTACACGCGTAACTACACTGACTAACTGCAAGGCTCGGGTTCGATTCCCGACAGAGGCCGGCATTTGTATGATGAACATTTAGATGCGTGCATATCCGGGTCGGGGTGTTTATTAAATTTATTCTAATATCTATTTAAGTATTTCTATGTACTATATCGTTGACTAACATCCATCACACAAGCATATAATTTGCTTACTTTGAAGTTAGATTCAATTTGCATAACTTGTCCAGGGAGACTTATTTTTATTAATTATTTTTGATTGGGTTTATGGATTTCATAAAAAATATTTATACAAATGATATATTGTATATCACCAATAAGTCAAATGCATCTGTAAGATTACTCTTAAATCTCGAATTCATGCAATTGAAAATCAAATATACCATTTTAGGTACTCTTAAAAAGGGCCTAGCGGAATATCAACATTTAGTTCGAAAGAAATCAATAAATTTGATAAAATAAGTCATTACTTTTTATGAACTAAATCTTATTAACACCTACGCAAGTATTGTGTTCAAGAATACCTAAAATGGCATATCTGATTCCAATTTCCAGTTTGCATGAAATCGAGTTTCAAGAGTAAGCCTTAAGAGTAAATTTTAAAATTAATGCAACCTTAGAGTAAACCGGCATTCTTTTCAAAAATGCGATTAATTGACGCTTTTTAAGCCCTACGCAAAAAGAACAGTGATATAAGTAATTGACACAGGTTATCATCAAATATACTGTTTAGTCATTTGCCTCCTGTTCTAACAAATAAAATTTATGCAATCGAGTTCACTTTAAAGGAAACATATAATGAAGCAATAAAAACTGTACGAAATAAAATAAAATAAAACAACTTGTAAAATGTAATTGACCCGGGCAATTACGTATTCAATTAGAACATCGAGATTTCCAATTTTCAGACTTTCAATGCGTTTGTTCTGTGGAAATATCGCCGTGGTTTTGTAATATTTTCCACTATAAAGGCAAATTGAAAACAAATACTGCTGGAGCAAATACAGTTTGCTTTTAAGAATTTGAAATTTCTACAGTGTGCAGAAAGTCGAATTTGAATTAGGTAGTATTCAAAATCTCGCACAAGCCTCTGGTTGCCTCTGGAGCCGAAACCAAGGCGGTACCTGTACTATTTGTACCGGTACCAGACTTAGTACCGGTATTATTGGTTTAATAAGGTTTTTTACACCACTACTGGTTCAGTAATACCGGTACAACAAAATATATGACGTATCATTTTTTATTCAATAGAAGATATTATATCTGTTCCTTCAAGAGAGATTAAAACAATACCAATAAAAAAAATTGGCGACGTCTCACTTGTACCTTAATTGGATAACGGTTTTTATCGGTATTAGTACCGGTAAGTACTTGTTTGATACCGGTATCGGGCCGGTGCCGGTATACGAAGTACCGGTACCCACTTTGGAACCGGTATCCAGGTATCGAAATGGCAAGAACTGCTAAATACCAGTATAGAATCTGTACTTTTCATACTGGTTTCAAGCCTAGCTCTGGTGTCTAGCGATTCAGTTATTGGACTTGACTGCATGAGGTTCCGGGTTTGATGCCCGGGTTGGACAACAAAAAAAATGGATTTTTTCAATTTTGTGATCAAAAAAAACGTTGCTCGGGATTCGATATGTGCTCGTTGACGATAGGCTTGCCACCTATCACATTGTAGGACTTAGTGTCTTCGGCTAGTCGTGGATGCCCAGGTTGTGCATCTGCCTACCTCTTCGAGGATATGGGTGAAATATACTTTTTTACTTTTGACTCGTACTCTTTTCTTCGGTAAACGGTGATTGAAAACGTTGTGCGGACTAGTCTGACAAATCGAAAATTTGACCTTTTAATGCTCTCTATATATATAAAAATCAATTGCTGTTCGTTAGTCTCGCTAAAACTCGAAAACGGTTGAACCGAATTGGCTAATTTTGGCTTTGAATTATTTGTTTAAGTTCAGGGAAGGTTAAAAAGATAAGAAAAAGGGTAAAAAAATGAGAGGAAACTAGGAAAAAAAAATTTCCCGTACAAACTGAACGGGTGGAACGAAGTTCGCCGGGAAGGCTAGTTTGAAATAAATATATTTTTATTCTTATCATCAAACCGTTATAGCATTCCCCTAGTATTAAACTACAGGTCCATACCAAAAATACCACCAGATGACGTTTATAGGACGATATAAGATCATAAAATAGTAAGATTCAGCAGATTTTATTCCGTGTTGGTCCGGGCTCCTTTGCAGAATAGACCATCTGCCTTTCTGCCAGGCAGCTTGTTAAAGGCAAGTATAGGCTTACCGTTACTAACACCATGACATGTGACTAGGTGGTAGAGTTTCGCAGCGACTCACCCGGATTGGTACCACCGCCTTACCTATTCCTGCCGCCATAACGTCTGACGTGTTCCAGTTTGGAGGGTAAGGTAGCCAGTAAACTTACTTTTGCTCGAGGCCCAACATCCCGGACTCAGGTTGGCAACGCACCATTATCACCTTTGGTATCTTTAGGCGGCGTGAACTTCTTACCATCAGGAAATCCATCTGCTTGTTTGCCTTCCAATGTCATAAAAAAAAATGAGCATGTAGTATATATAATGAATCTCCACCTCTCACTCGTCCTGACAGTTAGTTAATAGTGTATTATCCCGACCTTAAGACCTACAAAAATCTAGTCTCTTTCCCTCTATTTTTTAGTTATCTTTTAACAAATAAATGTATCCGTTAACAGTAGATACTCACTGTATGCTCACCGTAATGGAAGCCTTCGAATAAATAATGGAAGATTTAACTTTTCTCTACCTAAAACTATCCGACCCGCTTATAAATAATTCAACAAGGATTGGAGGACACATATTTAATAAAAATACTTTTATTTCAAACGTTATTTTCTTATTGCTCTTTTCATCAAGACTATTGACTGCCCTTTTAGTTTTTATGTTTTGTTTAAAATATTTAATCCATCCTAATTGTCTTTTTTTTTATAGAAGAGGAGGCAAACGAGCATGTGGGTCACCTGATTTTTGTTTGATTTACATTGTCTGCTGTAGTCTAACAATTTTAGGGCCGCTTTCACATTATCAGGTTACATTTAATATTGAGTTAAACTGCCAAATATGAGGTGATTTAAATATAAGTTAGACGCTAACTCAGTGTTAAATACTTAACACAGGAACGTGCAAGTGGACCTTAGCTCCATAAATTCAACATGTGTGTTAAAACAAAGTAGTATAAGAAAAGATGTGTTTGTATCTTGGCACCCATTCCTCTTATTTTCTTTCAATGCATCATCAGTGCTCACCATTATCGCGTCCTACTTTGGTTTTGAGTAACCAAAAAAGAAAATTTTGTAAGACTTAACATCTAAACCTCAGATTGCCACCACTATCTTCTTTGGAGTATTTGGACGATTTCTATTTCTTACTGACTCTTACTGTAAAGAAGGTAAGAAATTCGGTTGAGTGAGCTTTCAAATAAAAAATCTGTAACGAAATAGCACATACAGATACAGACACATCAAACATATACTACCCCTCTTCGTCCGTAGAGGGCTACTAACTAAAATAATATGTCGAAATGCAGCACAGCACTCTAATAATGTTTAGTGATCACGTACGCTTTAGTCAATACAGCGGGCGATGGAGTAGTCACATCCCGACTCCAACGAAATGTTACATGTATACATGTTATGTGGTTGAGAAGAGACCTAATTTGGGGATTTCAGCATAACGTCTAATTAAGGGTTATTATGTTTGTGCGTTCTAATTTACATGAAAATGAACCAAACGTGGGCCCTATCATTAACTTTTGGGGTAAATGTAAACAAATGTTGAGAAAAAAAAGTATAAAAATGGTTAACACATATTTTAATATGCGTTTCTATTGACCTCGTGTCGAGAGTTCGATTCTGTACGCAGACAGCCATTTGTATGATTGACATCTGAATGTCTGTTTTTTTATTTAGAGTGTAAATAAGTATCTTCACGCCCATTGCCCGAAGAGAGAAATTTATTTAAAATTTGATATTTTTCAATTGTCATACCTTACTTATTTGTTAAAAAAGTATCTTCACGCCCATATTCCGAAATAGCGGAAGAGCAGTAGGCGGAAACACAACCAGGGCACCCTTTACTAGCCGAAGACACAAAGTCTCACAATGTGATAGGTAGGAAGCCTATAGCCAACCGAGCACACATCCAATCCTGTTTTTTTAATAGAAAATTGAAAAACCACATTTTCTATCTCTTGTCCGACCAGGAATCAAACCCGGGACCTCATGAAATTAAGTCCAACGCCTAGACCGCTAGACCACAGAGGCGATGTAAATGATTTAGAGTGTAGGCATTTATTAAATTTCTTCTAGTACTTATTCAAGTATTTCCAAAGTAGCATCGTTGACTAAAATCCAAATTAATTGATGTGTCTTTTTATATTGGAATGCAAACAAGCAGACAGATTTCCTGATGCTAAGAATTTTAAGGCAGTGGTACCAATCATGGCGAGTCGCTGTGAATCTCTGTTAGCTAGTTAGATGTCACGGTGTCTGGCAGGAAGAAGGTCTATTTTGCAAAAGAGCCCTATTTGCTATTTTGAAATCTCTGTGTTTTTCACATATCCTTTACCTGCTCCTGCCAACATAATGGTTTAATTCTGGAGGAAATAGCCGGTAGACTTGAATATAAGACCTAAAACAAAAGCCACAGGAGAGCAACACAACTATAACATCTAAAATGTTCACAAGCCACAGTTGTCTCTTATTACCACGTAAACCGCGAACTTCTTGAATGTTTCATTCCCTAACCATAAAAGCCAGGCAACTCGTAAAAGGCGAGCATAGGCTTACTGTCACTAGCACCGTGACATCTAACTAGGTGGTAGAGTTTCGCAGCAACTTGCCCGGATTAGTACTACCACCTTACCTATTTCTACTGTTATAACGTCAATGTTTGTCGTTGACATGTTCCGATTTGGACAATAAGATAGCCGGTAATCTTACGTTTGCTCGAGGCCTAATATCCCGGCCTCAGATAGCAACGCACCATTACCACCTTTAGTATTTCTTGGCGGCGTAAATTTCTCAGAATCAGAAAAACCGTCTGTTTGTTTGCTTTCCAATACCATAAAAAAGAATTGAACAATATTTTAGCTTTAATAATAATTCTAAGTCAAAATATTGGAACACAAAACTGTGGAGTCATAGAGATCAATACATTTTTGTCGAAGGAATAAAGGAAGAAAATTCGAGAGATTAATCACTCCTCTGACAGGCGGAGAAAATTATGTAAATATGCATTACTATGGTACAAAGAGTTATTCTGATATTTAGGATTGCAAATGAGGCGAATAGTTCTCTTGTTATGCAAACAAGCATCACTACTTCCAGTGAGGAAAATATTATAAATCTTATTAATATTATTCGTGGATCCATGGATTTTATTAGATTTTACTCGCGGCTTCTCCCACAATTGATACAAAACATTTATGTGTTGCAATTTATGTAATGATGCTCAAACTATACTTACATGATTGTAAAGATTCAAATAAAAACTTTATACTTATAGATTTTGCGTTAAAGATATATATATATATATAATATAATAATAAACATCCATTCATCCTTATAAACTTTCTCCTCATCCCCATCAACTTAAATTTAGAATTTACGCATTTTTTTTTGGAATGGGGTAAAACTTCTAAACTCGCGTCAGGACACGTGACCTAAAATTTCGTAAGACGAAAATTCGTAAGACGGTGCAGGGCGCTTGCGCGATTAAGACGGCGCAGGGCGCTTGCGCGAATGTTCGTGTTGTCATGTTTGTATACGATAGCGCAATGAATAAATATTGTGTTCTACCATATTAATTATAGTACTCGTACTTTCATACTGATAATTAAAGCAATTCGTGCAAAATTATTCCCTAACCATTCCAAAATATCAAAAATACACAACGTTAATATTCAAGTATTCACTTCTGCCGGCACTCCCGGAATGCAACCCATATTTTTATTAACCCTTTATCGTTCACATCTATGACACCGATGTACCAGTAACATCTATAGGGGACCGTTGTCACTTATCATCAGTAAACGTGCTCGTTCGCTATCTAATAACTAAAAAAATATAAGTTACCTTAAACTAAACTATGGAGTCTGTCATAAATCCCAACCATCTTAAATATGAAAGCTTTCTGTCTACTACGATTTCTCAAAATTCGGCAATTTGAACGAAGTTCCTTATTGCGCGTTGTGAATGGGGGCTAGACGGAAAAAATTCTTACGAAAATGATGTTACGACACTTTTTGCTCTGTGGACTAGCGGTTCAGTAGTTGGACTTGACTGCATGAGGTCCCGGGTTCAAATCCCGGGTCGCAGAATTTTTTTTTATTTTTATTTTCTTTTTTTTTATTTCATATTTCTCTGTCTGTCTCTCTCTATAAGAGAGATAGAAATAGAGATTACTAGAGATTGATAGAGATTGAGAGAGAGAGAGGGGGGGAGAGAGAACTTCGTTCCATCCGGGTGTCCCTTGACACTTCTCAACTTTTTTTTTGGCATATGTATGCTAGTTGATTTACTACATTAGTAAAAAATGAAGTTACCCCTACGTTAAACAGTAAGAAGACACCATCAGGAATCAACTATTATTATTCATCTTTGATTTAGAATAAGATCAAATAAAATGGCATACAAAATGAAATGGCATCTAAAAATAAACATTTTCAATGAACCTCCGGTCAAACTTCTATTTTCTTTCCCGCTCGTCAGCTTTCAAACGGAAAAATCAAGTTTTTTTTTTGTTTAAAACGTGGTTAAATTAGTCACAAGGAAAAAAATAAAATATAAAGACTACTTTCTAAAATTTTCATCAAAGCACAAAAAATGTAAAATACGAATACAATTTTTTTTTATACTAAAAAAAAATGTAATATTAAGTAAATAGAAAAAAAGTAGTATCTTCACGCCCATATCCCCGAAGAGGGAGGCAGAGGCACAACCAGGGTACCCACGACTAGCCGAAGATACTGTCCCACGATGTGATAGGTAGCAAGCCTATCGCCAACCGGGCACATGTCCTATTCGGGATAGGTTACATTTTTTTTATTAGAAAATTGAAAAAATCCAATTTTCTTTTTGTTGCCCGACCCGGGATTCGAACCCGGGACCTCATGCAGTCAAGTCCAACAACTGAACCGCTACACCACAGAGGCGACTATATTAAGTAAATATAAATATGAAATAATAAATGTAATATTAGTAATATTAAAGTTGTTTTAAGTTTTATGGACGAAAAATTTACTACTTATCAATAAAAATAATAGGAATTAGATATGTTTAATAATAATTATATTTAACAATAGCAATTACATAATTAAGAAAAATCAAAATAAAAATTTAAACATTTTCACTATTTTTCTTATTAGCATATCCGACAAAGACAGAAAAATACTAAAAAATCTGTTTTCATGGCATCAGTTTTGTAAATAAATCATCTTAATTCTTAGCCATAATTTCTCTTCTAAATTAGATTTTAAAATTCTTTATCATTTTTTTCATCAAAGGTTACAAAGAAAATAAATTATTCTGAATTTGCATAAAAATTAAATTGTCCATGCGGAAAAATGACGGGAACGAAATATTATAATTGTTCTTTCCTACATTTGACTTTCTTAATGTTTATGGTAATTTCTGTTATATCTAACTAGCTGTTGCCCGCATGGTTAACGATGCGCGTGGTTGGATCCCACAGGAATAGTTTTTCTCGATAAAACTATCCTATGTGTTCATCCAAAACACCTTCTATGTATGTATAACATTTTTCGAAACGGTTCAGCAGTTTTTGCGTTAAGGAGTAACAAACAAACACACATTTATGAATTATAATATTAGTATTAGTAAAATATTTAAGTAGTACATTCAAATTTCAGCGACGAAACTCGGAGACATCAATTATCTTTAAATCTGTCATTAATTTTTTATGTTTATAATTTTTTTTCAGTATATATTTAAACTAGCGGCCAGCCCTGGCTTCGCACGGTTATGAAATATACATATAAACCTTCCTCTTTAATCAATTTATCTATTAAAAAACCGCATCAATAACCGTTGCGTAGTTTTAAGTTTAAGCATACAAAAAGACATAGGGACAGAGGAAGCGATTTCGTTTTATACTATGTTGTGATATATTTCTATGTATTAGTATCATTGAGTGACACCCATAACATAAGCATATAATTTGCTTACTTCGGGGTTAGATTCAATTTGTGTAACTTTTCCAGGGAATAATTATCTAAATTTATTTATAATAACTAATTAACAAAAAAATCATTTTGGTAATAAGTTTATATTTCAAAATACCATTCCTTGTAATAGGCTCAAGAATAACTATTTAAGAAGTATCGATTAAATCCAAACGTGAAAGAATAATGTTAGATTTTTAAGAGTTCAAATGATTATTTTCTGCCCCCATCATCACATCAGCTCCATTGTGTCTCTAAGTTTTATTGTTACTAAAGCTTAACAGGTTTGAACAAACAAACTTACCTACATTACAAGCTATTTAATAAAAGCATATTAAATATATGGATGAATAAAACTGAGTCTTCTTTTATGATGTTCTTTTATGAATACCATTTTGTAGTTTAACAAATAATTTTGTAATTTAAAACCGACTTTTGATTTCAAGACAACGTTTGATAGGTTCATGAAAAAATTATACTCCCTGAGATCCCATCCAGACTTTATGGCAAAGACACCGCTTCGGAAAAAAAATTCAAAATTGGTACATATATAAGTCAGACATATAATTCAAAATTTAGTCCTCCTTTTTCAAAGCCGGTTATAAATAAACAAACAAAAATTATTTACTTAAATAAAGGTTTTCAAATCAACATTCTTCTTAAGGCTATGTTGAAAAATAGCTTACGTATCGTTGCATTAAAATAATGTTTTTATCAACGAGAGTAATATTATTTAAACATTTTCGCGGATTCATATCGAAGAAATCCAATATTTCAAAAGGTCGCTCATAACTCTTGTATTTTTGCACTGATGTCTTCACTAATAACGTTTCCTATTATTTGAGACCCGGGTAATTTGTCATAACTTCCCGCAAGTCCCCTATTTGCTTTATCCTATCTCTATATTTTATCCCATTTCATAAATTTTTATCCTTTCTGCACATTTTATCCTTCGATCGCTCTATGTGTGTTGAACTGACTGCTGCCCCTGACTTCATTCGTACGTTAAGGTCATTTGTTTTTCTTGTTCGAATCCCTTGACTTGTCTCTATAAAAAATATCTTAACGCCCTTATTACCAAACAGGTTGGGCACAACCAGTACTAGCTTAATAAGTCCAACAATATGCCTACCGCCAACTGGGCACATGTTCAATCGCAGGCAACGCTATTTTTATTAGAAAATTGAACACATTTCCTTTTTTGCTATCGAGATCGAACCCGGGACCTCAAGAAGTCAAGTCCGACGCCAACGCCGGACCGCTAGCCACAAAGGCGATATCACTAAAACTAAACGATACAACTAACGATATAACTAAAGTATAAAATCGAGCTTATGTCCATTTCTAATGTACAATCAATTTTTATAACCTGTCGTTCTGAAGTAATAAATACAAATATACAACTTTTTTAACTAAGGGAATGATGTTTTTCTGCTTGTAGTTTAAATTCGTAAGATTTTAAGGCCTACCTTTAAAATCTTACAATTACCAATCTGAGCGAAGATAAGTTTTACAAGTAAATTCTATATTTAGTTAATATAATACCGAACCCCAATACTTGCCAAAGGCAAGCGTGAATTGTGTATAGAATTGGTAGTGTTGTATTTTTTTTTCACTAAAAATAAAAACATTAATGTATCTTCTTCACGCCCATATCCCCGAAAAAGTAGGCAGAGGCACAACCACGGCACCCGCAACTAGCCGAAGATACTAAGTCCCACAATGTGATAGGTGGCAAGCCTATCGCCAACCGGGCACATATCCAATCCCGAGCAACCTTTTTTTTTTAGAAAATTGGATAAACCAAATTTTCTTTATGTTGCCCGACCCGGGATTCGAACCCGGGACCTCATGTAGTCAAGTCCAACACCTGAACTGCTAGACCACAGAGGCGACTCACTAAAATATTATCTTATTTAAATATAACGGCGCTAGTAGGCTGTAGCCCTGGCAACGGCATAATATTGAGTGGCGTTTGGTTGTCACTCAGGCGAAATGTCGTGTCTGTGGTAGCGAGGCATCCATCTTGAACCTCTCTTTGGAACGAGAAACTGTCAGCACACCACGTCTGCGACAAATCGCCGTATATCTGGTTAATTTTAACTAAGTAACATTACTAAACAATCGATTTAGTGTTAACTTAATGTGAGACGAATACTTGTCGTAGAATTTATGGCATTAATTACACAACGTTATCATTTATACAAGTCAACTGTTTTCTTTTAAATTTTCCTACCCACGAGCACGCCCATAGATTGAAGATATGGCAACGAATACTGATGAAAGATCTCCTGTGTCTTTAAATATTTTCAGACAGTAGGTTGAGGTACAATTAGGGCATTGATTAGTCACAAGAAAGTATTCTGAATAACCTATCGTCAACAGCACATTCAATCCTTGGCAACGTTACTTATATAAGAAAAACAATCGTGGCCGATACACACCACAGATGTTGCAGGTGCGTCGATGTTCTGCAACCGTGATGCCAGGCTTATTGTGCAAGCAACTGGCAAACGGAACATGATCAACCAATATGGTAGCAGGAATAGGTAAAAAAAAAGTATCTTCACGCCAATATCCCCAAAAAGTTAGGCAGAGGTACAACCAAGGCACCCACGACTAGCCGAAGACACTAAGTCCCACAATGTGATAGGTGACAAGCCTATCGCCAACCGGGCACATTTCCAATCCCGATCAACATTTTTTTTATTAGAAAATTGGAAAAATCCAATTTTCTTTGTGTTGGCCGACACGGGATTCGAACCCAGGACCTCATGCACTCAAGTCCAACACCCGGACCGCTAGACCATAGAGGCGATCAGGAATAGGTAGGGTATAAATTTCAACTAAACTTCAGTTTGTATAGCTCTGATGACACTTAAATAGTGAAACTGGGTGGGTAAATTATAATAATAAAAATGTATTGTGGAAAGTACAATTGAAATTAATGCTTTATTTCTAGAATGAAATTAAAAAGTATAGAAACTAGGTTTCAATAATATGGGTCTTAACAGATCTATATAGAAACAAAGATACGCTTTACAAAAAAAGGAAAAATAATATTTAAAGGAAGCGCGAACGGAACCGTGGGCATAGTCTAGTCTCTTTTAATTAATGACTTAAAAGAAAATCCTATTTAAACGAAGATAAAGAAATTTTCTTTAGCGATATCGCTAAAACAGAACAAAAACTAATATTTTACGTCTTTAAGGAAAAAGATGATAACAAGATTCCAGTTGTGATTGATCTGTAATGATATTTCTGAATGAGACAAAAGAACTGAAATTATGGCTATTTTGTTAAATAATGTGGTATTTATGAAATAAAATAAAACACTACATACATGTCTTCACGCCACGTCCCTTAGAGGGTAGGCAGAGTATCGAGTGCCAAATCTCACGATCCTGGCAAACCTTTTTTTCATACACTCTGGTTTAGAATACTTAATAATATCAAAGCAATTTGATCATAGAATCAACCTCATACATCAATCCACATTCGCATTGTATATCGCTGTGTCAATCTTTCATAGCTGCCATTTCATTTACATGACCAATCCACCCAAGCATGACCTTTCTCATTTTAACACCAACAGTTTCTTTCAATCTCAATCTTTCTCGGATCTCACTATTACGAATGCGGTGCGTTACAACGCAGATTTTTCTAAGCGCTCCCATTTCGACCGCTTTTATACTGCTCTCACGCTTAACTAAATTTAAAAAAAAATATTTAGAAAAAAAACGCTTTGAAATTTTCTTGAAAACATGTTTACCTATTTTAACTGATTTTTCTGTGGTTTAGAGTTTGGTTTGAAGATCACATTTTAAGTTATAAATCTAGAACCCATATGTTAGCAAAAATACGTTTTATTTGGTCTGTTGGCGCCTAACGAACTCAACCAATGAGAAACGTCGCTGTATCCAGCCAACGACAAGTGTTGGCACTAGAGCGCCACGCTTGAAAATTAACTCCGAATACTGTATCCATTAGGATATAACATTGAACCATAATGATATAGAGTTTTGCTTATGAAAATAACTAGAAACTCGCCTAAATAATAGCATTTAAGTATTTTTAACTTGTTTTTTTACTAAAGCGTTTCAGTGAATGCAAATTATTCTAAAACGGGTAAAGACGTGTAAAACTTAAAGACCTATTTTAAGAGTTTTTGAGTTAAAGTATTACATTAATATTGCTGATTGGTTTTTAAATATAGATAATATGGTTTGGTATTTTACGATAGATATGAAAATTTAAACAAAGTAAGGTAATATTTTACTTACCTACATATTTTTCTATAAATATAAATTTTAAAATAAAGAAATTGTTTCACCCCAGATAAGATTTGAACCTGTAACCTTTCATTTCAAGTCAATGAAATGCTCTTACCATTTGAGCTACTGAGAACTCAAGTCCCATGGCGAAGTTTTTAACTCATTTCTTTGCCGTTAATTATAGTAGGTTTAGAAGATACTCAAATATATTTGAGTACCTTCTAAACCTACATTTTATTATTTTACCTACATTGTAAAAAAAAGCATGCTGCTCGGGATTGGATATGTGCCCGATTGGCGAGAGACCACCTATCACATTGTGGGACTTAGTTTCTTCGGCTAGTCGTGGGTGTCCTGGTTGTACATCTGCCTACCTCTTCGGGGATATGGGCGTGAAGATACTTTAAAGTAGTAACTTTTTCCCACAATATGATAGGTGGCAAAACTATTGCCGACTGGATCTTAAGCCCGTCTTGAGCTACGTTTCCTTTATTCCAAATCAATAAAAAATAAGTTTTTAAAAGCCTTAACGTAGTTAACACAAACAATAAACTACTAGACCACAGTGGTGATAGCAAAATTCTGTTTTTATCTATACTAATATAATGAAGCTGAAGAGTTTGCTTGTTTGTTTGCTTGAAGTGGTTCTCAGGAACTACTGGTCCGGTTTAAAAATTATTTTAGTGTTAGATAGGCCATACGTCGAGGGAAGCTATATATTATCCGAAAAGATGAACAAGAGCGGAGTACCAATGAAGTAATAATTCCACGCGGACAAAATCGCGGGCGGAAACTAGTATAGTATTACTATTTAAATTATGCGCTTTAGCTATATTCGTCAAGCTTCGGAAATCCGAACGTTTTTGAAAGATATCTGTATAGAGTTGTTATTACATAATGAATCATTTCGCTTAAATTTAAATTAGGTCAGATAATTTTAAAGTAAAAGTATAAAGTGTAAAAAGACTAAAAACTGTAAAGCGGAAGCGCATAATTTAAATAGTAGTACTGTAAGTAAATAAACTAAGTAAAAGTAAGTAAATAAAAGCCAGACAGGTTAGCAAGGATCGGGAGGTTTGGAACTCGATACTAAATGCCTACCCCGTAAGAAACTTCGCGTGATAAATGTAATAAATCTAATTTCTTTACTAAATTAAAACCAACTTAGTAGTAACGTCGTTATAAGAATAGGTATTATTTGGATTAGTTTATATTATCCTTTCTTATAAAATATAAGATTAGAGTGTATATTTTAATACATATTCGATTTTAAAATCAAAACGAATGAAAAGATTTTATACGTCACTTTATGGTGAAATTTCAACAGAATGTTACTTTTTGCAGTTTTATATTACTTCTATGAGAAAGTGTACTTTTATTTTAATACTTTATCATGAAATTATTTTTGTAAATTGTAATACACAAGTAAAGGAATAAGTGTTTGGGGAAGGTATCTCCTTCTCCAGGCTGGTTTACATTCCTATATCATAAAGATCCCTCCGGAGAACTAAATAAATTCAACGTGTGGATTAAACGACGGATAACAGCTGGTATAGTAAATGTAAAAAGTGTTTGTTGATATTATATAAGTATAATACGTATTAGTTTGGCAAAAGGGCTAAAAAATAGCGAATTCTGGAAAATTAATATATTAAACCTTAACAAAAGCTGCTACTTTTATCTCAATATTTGAAGCAACCTTAATTGAATACCAGCTGTATTCGTACAAGTTTTGAGGTGATCAGGTCTACAAGAAGAGAGGTGTTAATGAGATTCATAAAGATGTGTTCATAAAGATTAAAGTAATGAATAAAATATTTTTCAATTGGTTTTTGAGATAATATTATAAGCGCAGTAAGACTGCAAAAACCAACTCTATTTCATTGTGTACCATATCGCGATTTGATACTTATTTTTTCGAGATAATTAATGGTATTTTATGGTATGGTATTGTATCATGGCCTCTGTGGTCTAACGGATCAGTTGTTGGACTTGACTGCGTGAGGTCCCGGGTTCGAATCCCGGGTCAGACAACAAAAAATAAATTGGGTTTTTTCAATTTTCTAATAAAAAAAAACGTTGCTCGGGATTGGATGTGTGCCCGGTTGGCGGTAGGCTTGCCACCTATCACTTTGTGGGATTTAGTGTCTTCGGCTAGTCGTGGGTGTCCTGGTTTTGCCTCTGTCTACCTCTTCGGGGATATGGGCGTGAAGATACTTTTTTTTAATTGATGGTATCGTAATGGTCCGATATAAATTTTATCAACATCCTATTAGTAGTTTAAGTATAAACTAAAAATACAATAGTCGGATTATGATAATGGTTTTATAGGACTCTCTCCGAATCATGACCTATCTTTCTAAAAAAGAACCATTAAAATTGATTAGTTGTTTACTTAGTAATCGCATAACAAACTTACAAAAGAAAACACAACAAAAGAAGACTCCAAAAAAGGAGAAGGTTCTCAATTACTATATTGTTTTTATTGAAGTCAGTTAAAAAATTGAATAATGTTAATACGCGGGAGAAATGAAGACAAGAGCTAATAGAATATAAAAGTAATATCAAAGGACAAATTAATAAATTTTCTAAGTGATGATGGACTTAAGCTGGAATAATTACAATTTAATTTGCAGATACCTTTTAAATAAATTAATTTAGAGAACAGACTACAATAGGCTAGAATTTAACATTCGCAAGACTTTCCCATTAATTGGTAGACTAGAGGCCCGAACTGCTGTCACTAGTGAACATTTGTTTTATTTTCTAGTTATAAATATAGCCTAATAAATATAGTGCCGGATAAATGTTGGAAATAAATGCTAAAAGATTTTATATTGGTGCAAAAGTTTTGGAGTTTTCAAAAAAAACAACACTTACCTCTTTTTTAATTCAAGTTTAGAATATGACTGGGCAATTTTCAAAAACCTTTTCTTGCTAAACTGCTGTGTTTTTGGCTGCTGTACAAACTAATGGAAGTTAAATCCAATAAGACAAAAACATTATTTCAACATAATCGATTTAGGATTATCTTATTAATCCCCTCGATATCCCCTATATCTTAGAATAAAAAAGGCAAAGAGCTACTAATACCTACTGTGTGGAAAAATAGATGATTTATACTTTAAATATGCTATTTTTTTTAGGTATACAATAAAATGTAAAATAAAAAAGTACGCTAAGTTATTTTAGTAGTAGTAGAGACTCTCTTCTTTGATTTTTTTTAATTAATTAATAAATAAACAATATTTTTTAAGTATTCAAATAGGTTTTTACTACTCAATGAAAGACAAAAATATCTTACATTAAATTTTTTTGATGTTTGTAAATTTGCCACTCTCAATGAAAATGATACTGAATAAATTTTGATTGAATTTTCACTAATTGAAAAGTCCTATTTAAAATCCAAGCTATTTTATTCATTAAAATTACTAACGGTATAAGAAATAGTTGAAGTCACAGGAATTTGTTTAGTAATCACTAAAAAAATATTTATTTTTAGCATTTGACTTACTTGCTCGTCCACCAAATCCAAAATTCACTATCTAAACGAAACGAAAACAATTTTTAAAATATCATCCTATGAAGCACCTTAAAATTATTATCTTTAACACATACACAAAGAATATTTTTACATTTTCACTAAAGTTCACTAGCACTATTCGAAGTTCAAAGTTTTTTCTGCGAACTCCCGACAAACGATACGCATAACAAACGAACGTCGTTCCGCGACGACGGTTTTGAAACGACTGGCTAAACAGAAGATACTGAAAGCTTCCCGCGAAATCATCTCGCCCGCCCTAGCCGCCTATAAGCAACTTTGTTCTAAAATTATTTATAAATACTTCCTTCTCATTATAAGATTTCTTAGGGTTCCGTAATTTAAAATAAAGTCTTTTTATTGTAATATTTGTCTAAAAAGCCATAATTTCTTTTATAATTTATCATATAATTGCCTGATTAGCTCGCTCTTTGTACTTTCATTATAGGTACAGTATTTTTTGTCATATAAAATATGGGACAAATAATATATCTAATAAAATATCAGTTTAAAATGCATTTTTTTCACTCTGAAACAAAACGAAAGGCAAGGGTTCAGATTTAAGAATCTTCACGCGTATATCCCTAAAGAGGTGGGTAGAGGCACAACCAAGGTACTTAGTCCTACAATGGTGTCAAACCTGTTGCCAAGCGGGGACATATACAATTTTGGGCAACTACAATTTTATTAGAAAATTATTATTTTATTAGGAAAAACACATTTTTCTAATTGCGTCTTGACCCAGGAACCGAATCCGGGACTTTATCTAATTAAGTCCAACAGCGCTACACTACAGATGCGATAGATTTAATGGTATATTCAGAGGAATACTCTTAAAATGTTAAAAGACTAACCATGTAAGTCCTATAATATGTAAAATATCAAATTTGATTAAATTACACCAACTAAATATTTTAATAACCCCAATTTTTATTGTTGTGTTTCATATCGGATGGTCATTCTGGAAATGTTTTCTAATTATTTATCCTTAAGGGGAAATTTTCTTAATTAAATAAAACATGATTATTAATAAAAGAAATAATAAATAACATCTAAAAAATTAGTTGTTATTTTAAATAATACTACTATTGAGAATGTAGATTGTACTAAATTCCTAGGAATAAAAATCGATAAATTTTGTAACTGGAAATCGCATATTGATTTACTTTGCAATAAAATCGATAGGTTTGTATATGTGTTGAGAAGAATTAGAGAAGTGTCAGGATTAAAGGCATCTCTGTTAGCTTGTCACGGGTATGTTTCTTCCGGATTTGCAGTATGGTATTCCTATTTGGGGGAATACTGTATAATTAACTAGACTCTCTAGAGTTCAGAAGAAGTGTACACGAGCGATATTTATTGTCAATCAATTACATTTATGCAAGCCCCTTTTTAAGTC
>NJDC01000700.1:0-13473 GCA_002245475.1 Calephelis virginiensis | reverse complement strand
CTCTGCCTACCTCCTCGGGGATATGGGGTTAAATTTTTACGCACTATCAAATATAGTTCAATATTATTTAATGTAACTCAAAACCTACTGGTAGAGTGTTGATAAATTTATGTGGGACATTTTCGGAAACATTTGCTATCTTTCGAAAAAAGTGTTATCAAATTACGACGTGTTATGGTAATAGGTACCCAATGAAATAGTTGAAGTTGATTTTTGCAGTTTTGCCGCTCTTAATTACGTTTCGAAATCTCGAAACCGGATTCTGTAAAGTAGTTTCGAATACTTTGCCATCTGTACGGTACACTGTAAAAAAAGTAAACTTAGCGGATATTTTACTGTCTGCACGGAACTCGGTAATAGCAAGCATTGAATTTTTTAAGGCATTGTTTGTTTAATATTAGTACTACGCTACGGAACCCGGTGTACAAGATCGAATTCTCTCTCAGTAGATTTTTATCGTCGTCCTTTATTTAATTTGAGTTATGCTCTGTGTTTTTCTAAATGTTCATTATAATTATTTAATTAACGAACTCTCTTTTGCGATGCTAAATTTTAAACTTTACGATTTGTTTCGGTAATTTATGCTGTATAATAAATGTCTTCTACTTTTTTGTTTTAAAAACTTTACAAGTTAGTAACAATTACCACCTATTTGTAAGTTTCTTTTGACAACCATTAAAAATATTTAAGAGCAGTAATATTTTACTGATTTCTCAGATTTTTCTGGATTTCATCATTAGACCCAGACTTGTAGTAATAGGTTTATCTTGGAAGTAGCTCTTTTAATTAAAAGTCACATTTTTGGTGAGACAATCCAAAAGTTCATACATACATACATAGTCCCCTTGGCGTTAAGATATGCTTCAAGCCAAGTGCCCTTACGAGGTAGGCAGAATTTGTCGAGGAACCAAACCCACGATCCTGACAAACCTGTCGGGCTGCCTTCACATTCATTACCCTTTTCATACAAACACGCCGGTTTTGGAGACTCTTGACACCACCCTCGGATAATATCCGATTGATCTGATCGTGAAATGTCAGCCTTGGTCTCCCCGGGTACCTACATCCATCCACATTCACATTGTATATCTGCTTTTGTCAATCTTTTATCTGTCATTCTGTCCGCATGACCGAACCAGCGGAGCATGCCCTTTCGAATTTTAACATCAATACTTTCTTTCAATCCCACTCTTTCTCGGATCTAAGTGTTACGAAAGCGGTCAGCGAGCGTGACGCTAAAGAAATAATAAAATAAAATTATCAACAAATCAAATCACTTTTCCCCTTAATGATTAAGATCTCAAGTGTAGAAATTCTAATCTAATATAATAATAATATATAATCTTAATCTCTTCTAGGCAGCTCGTAAGAGGCTACCCTCGGTTTAACGGCCATTTCCAAACGGTCCAGTGCTGCTTAGAAACTTGTGCTGGTGCAGATTTACTGTATTACTTATCCCTACCGCCTTCACCACAGTCATGTTCCAGTCCGGAGAGTTGGGAAGATGGTTGTGATGGAAAATAAAGGTGAAGACTTGCACAATTGCTAAAACATCTCGGTCATAAGACAGAGACGTGCCTAAAACATCTATGGTGTCTAAAAGGCACGTCTTGCCATCAGGAGAGCCTCATACATGTCCGCTCTTAACACAAAAAATGAACTTTTTTTTTTAAAGGCGGTTAAATGTAGGTAAACTTTATTCTAAACTAGCTGTCCCGGCGAACTTCGTTCCACCCGTTTAGTTTGTATAAAGAAAAATAACACTTTATTGTTTTGTTTTTTTCCCATTTTCCCTGCAAATTTCTCGGTTTTTCTCCGCATAAGAACCTTCTATTGACAATAACTAACACAACAAAAAATAATTAGCCTTATCGGTTCAGTCGTTCGGAAGTTATGCGCTTTCCAACGCCTTTAGTAATTCGTTTTTATATATATATTGCTTGTGGCATAGTTTCTTAAATCGTCCATTATAAATGGTGTTCCATTATATGACGATGCATTAACTGACCAGCTCAGTGTAATATTGTATATCAGGAAGCTCTGGTTTAAATGGTTCATAGTAAATTGGGACACGGAATGAAATAGTCATATACAAATTAACTTTTGTAATGATATGAGAGTACCGGAACCGGAATAAATATCGTACATGGCGTCGGAATGTACAATCAACAAGATAAGTCTTATTTGTTTACATTTTTAGTTTTTCTTCCTCAAAAACATTTGTTTTCCAACCTGACTTGAAGTTTGGTCAATCTTTTAAGTAGTGAGAATCGGATCAAAAGTTAATTTAAATTAAAAGTTAATGTTGGTCCGGGCGCCTTTGCAAAATAGACCACCTGCCTTCTTGCCAGGCAGCTACCAAAAGGCGAGCATGGGATTACCGTCACTAACACCGTGACATCTGACTAGGTGACAGAGTTTCGCAGCGATTCAACCGGATTGGTACCACCGCTTTACCTATTCCTGCTGCCATAACGTCAGTGCTTAATGTTGACGTATTCGGGTTCAGAGGATAAGGTAGCCGGTAATCTTACTTTTGCTCGAGGCCTTACATCCCTGCCTTAGGTTGGCAACGCTACCAACTTTGGTGTTTCTAGGCGGCGTGAATATCTTACCTTCAGGAAATCCGTATGCTTATTTGCCTTCCAATACCATAAAAAAAACCTCTGTGTAAAAAACGAACAAAAAATATGTACAACAAAAAAGAATTTGTGTTCAGAAGCGTATTGTTGCTATATAAAAATGTTTTTAAAATATTTTTTAATGTTTATTTGTCAAGAAAAAGCGAACATACAGCCAGCTTTGCTAATGGTAAGACGTAGTCGTTGCATTTAGATACCATAAATATTATCTGGTAAGTCGCTATCCTATGACTGGGACATTAGGTCAGTCTGCTGGCAGGACTACCCTTATTATATCATGATAATACTATTGATAATTATAGTATGATGATCGTCATCTCAAACGAAAGAAAGACAAGAAGGAATAAAAAATGAAGGTATTCTAAAGCGGAAGTTGTATATTCTTTTCGTTACGTTTTGATATGTTTTATTAAGATTTTATTTGCGCAGTTATAAAAATATAGACATTTAATATTACCTGAAGTATAAAGTAATTTTTATTCACTTTATTAGGGCAAAAAATTTTAAGTTTGAAAACCGATACTTTATTTGATTTCCTCCCTAAGATTAATAGAGATTATCATTCATGTAACCTTAACCCACTCGAGTAACTTTTGGTTAAAAATAATCATTTTCTGGTATAACATTTCTTTTTGCACTTCAGCTATAACTTTTTGGGGCTTAGATTTTATAAGATCGGTAGGTAGGTAGGGATATTCACGCCCATATCCCGGAAGGGGTAGGCAGAGGCACAACCAGGTCACCCACGACTAGCCGAAGACACCAAGTCTCGTAATTTGATAGTTGGCAAGCTTATCACCAACCTGGCACATACCCAATGCTGAGCAAAGTTTTTTTTTATTAGAATATTGGAAAAACCCAATTTTCTTTTAGTTGCCCGACACAGGAATCGAACCCGTGACCTCATGCAGCCAAGTCCGACAACTGAACCACTAAACCACAGAGGAATTCTAAGATAATTTGAAAATACGTAACTAAACACGTATTTTCCAAGCTTTAAGTTTTTTTACACACTATATAATATACCATTGGGATTAAAAAAAAACCTAATTGATTCTACACGACTGTACTCATATTTGTCTGGTAGCTAGAATCCGATACGAAACGTTTCATACATTATCCATAGAATGGATCACGTTACAGACTGCTGAGTAATATATTTTGGGTTTGACCGAAACTATACTAGCGGCTCGTCCCGATTTCGCATATATGTTTGTTTTCTTGTAATAAATAAAAATTTTGCTAGTTTTATATAATGTTGTCGAGTTTGTTCCTTGTCCAATCATACAAATGATTTTACTTTACATTATTAGTATTCATCACTACATGGTATAAAACAGTCACTTCCTCTGTCCCTTTGTATGCTTAAATCTTAAAAACTACGCAACGGATTTTGATGCGTTTTTTTGAATAGATAAAGTGAGTGAAGATAAAGGTTAATATGTATATTTTATAACCGTGCGAAGCCGGGGCGGGCCGCTAGTTGTATAATGTTCACGCCATAGACAGCGTGACGAGTTTTTTTTAGTGGTGGCCACACTAAGGGTCTTTGACGCAATTTTGAAAGTGACAGATCAGCTGTCAAGAAGTTTTGTCGAGCCAAAAAACCTGGCAAGAGTGACGGGCTTATTCCTTCAATTATTAATTATACAACTAGTATATGTGGTGAATATCAGCTCAAAGATTCGTTCCTACAAAACTGTGTAGCGGTTTACAAAAGACCTGCAAAACCACTGGACTGGCCGTCGATCGATTTGTTGTAAATGGAGTGAAGCTCACCGGTAAGTCATTAACCTATTCCATAAGCACAAACTTTTCCCAAACAAATATGTTGTAAAATAGTAGTAGTCATTAATACAATTGTGCAACATTTGTATTGTACATATTGGTTTGCGCCCGTCTAGACCAAGTATTTAATCCAAACTTAATACTATAAGAATATAGATACAAAGCTTCCTCCGACTTTTACTTTTGTTGGAAGGCATTTTGTATCCGGTGTAAAGAAGTTGTTACAAAAAATTAATGACACTAATGGTGACTTGAGACAGTTGTAAACGCTGGTTGTAAAATTGGTTCGCATGCGTCTTGACCGCAGATATAATCCAAATTTAATAATAATCGGTATATGGCATCAAAGTTGCCTCCAATGTAGTCTTTGTTCTAACAAAGACTACTAGGTTGTTAGGCGTGTTTGCAATAATCTAAAACGTCCTTAACACATTTTTTATGATATTGGAAGGCAAAGAAGCGGACGGATTTCCTGATGGTAAGAAATTCACGACGCCTAGAGACACCAAAGGTGGTAATGGTGCGTTGCCAACTTGAGACCGGGATGTTAGACCTCGTGCAAAAGTAAGTTTACCGGCTACCTAAGCCTCTGAATACAAGTCAACTGCAAGCACTGACGTTATGGTGGCAGGAATAGGTAAGGCGCTGGTACCAGTTCGGACGAGTTGCTGCGAAACTGTACCACCCAGTAGGATGTCACGGTGTTAGTGACGGTAAGCCTATACTCGTCTTTTACGAGCTGCCTGGCAGGAAGGCAGAATAGGTCTATTCAGCAAAGGAACCCAGACCAACACGGGGCAAAATATTCAGTTATATAGTGAGGAGTAATTGCATTTTTTAAATTACTCTATCTAAAGTAATATAAATGCAAAATATATTTATTCATTTACCCTTTTTTCATGTCGCAATGGAGCAATATTATAAAGCTAGGAGGATAGTGACAGGCACTTCTTAAACTTAGATAGAAAAAGAGGGGTGTTGTTAGTTTGATGTGTATATGTGTATTTTTCTATGGCTTCCATAACTATTGAACGGATGGCCCAATATCGTTGAGGATGTTTTGTTTGAAAGCTGACATAAATGAGATGGTTCTTAGCTACCTTATAGGCATTGGCGGGGGTTTTATTATATTTGTTACTATAAACATTTTTACTAAATGGTAAACAGTGTTTTTGCGTTAAATTCGTTTTTACAAAATAATTTGCACTTAAGATAATTTGAGAGAGAGAGAGAGAGAGAGAGAGAGAGAGAGAGAGAGAGAGAGAGAGAGAGAGATAGAGAACACTTCGTTCTTTCCGGGTGTCTCTTCACACCTTCTTTGTGAGTTTGTTTCGCCATTATCCGGCCAAATCGTGGTGTTAGCACAAAAACTATATAACTTAAAGTCACTGGTCAGATTATAATAAAATTTAACACTAAAAACTCAGACATCTTTCCAAAAAATAACTAATAAATCGCTACGTGGTTGTTAACTAGGTAATTAAAGAAGGTTTTCTGCAGATGTATAAAATAATAAATTAAGTGTAGTAATCAATTTTTGTCATTAATGTGTTCCAGTAAGTAGGATAAGGTAGCCAATAAAATTACTTTTGCTCGAAGCCTAACATTCCAGATTCAATTCGGCAACGAACCATTTCCACCTTTGATGTCTCTAAGCGACGTGAATTTATTACCATCAAGATATCCGTCTGCTTGTTTGCTATCCAATATCGTAAAAATAAAAAAATAATAAAAAAAAAATATAAAAAAACATGTCAGAAAAATTCAAGTCTCATCGAAACTGCTTTAGGTTTTCAGTTTCTTTTCACGTACTGAAAAAATAGGCTTATCAATACTGTAGAGTAGTACTATTTAAATTATGCGCTTCGGCTATATTCGTCAAGCTTCGGACATCCGAATGTATTTTTTAGATATCTGTATAGAGTTGTTATTACACACAATAAAAAATATATAAATATAAATAATCATTTCGCTTAAATTAGATTAGGTCATTTGTGTCATTGGCTAGTCGTGGGTGCCCTGGTTGTGCTTCTGCCTATTCCTTCGGGGATATGGGTAGGTCATATTTAAAATTAAAAGTATAAAGAGTAAAAAGAGTAAAAATTGTAAAGCCGAAGCGCATAATTTAAATAGTAGTACTGTGAATTCTGTAACCTGAGCGAAACCGGGTTGTGTCATTAGTTAGTAGCTGTTATTAACAATAAGCGATTTCATAGAATCATTAATGAATTGGTAGGAAGCAAAATGGTAAAAAACAAACAGTGGTCTTAAAAGCCTTGTTTAAACAATGAGAACCAATATAATTTTTCCAATTAACCCTCATATTATAATTATATACAGTATTTAGAGTATAAGATTTATAGAGTCCATTTATTAACATGATTATAATATCTGAAAGCAGTGATGCTAACGGATTACCTGATTCGATTTGACCACAGTGTGGGTCGAGTTGGAGTTTCCGTATACACCTTACATCAATCAACAATAACGCTTGGGTTTTATTTGCGACAAATTTTAAAATATTAATTATGTTTCCTTGTGTTGGGCAGGTCTCCTTTGCAGAAATAACCATCTGCCTTTTCTAATCCAAACTGACTTGAAGTTTGGTCAATATCTTTGAAATAGTGGGAATCTGATCAAAAGTTAATGTTGGTCCGGACTCCTTTGCAGAATAGACCATTTGCCTTCCTGCCAGGCAGCTCGTAAAATGCGAGCGTAGTCTTACCGTCACTAACACCATGACAGCCTACTAGGTGGTAGAGTTTCGCAGCGACTCGGCTAGATTGGTACCACCGCCTTACCTATTCCTGATGCCATAAAGTATCCGGTAAACTTACTTTTACACGAAGCCTAATAAGTCTCTGATTGGCAATGCACGATTAAAACCTTCGGTGAATCTAGAAGGCGTAAATTTCTTACCATCGAAAATATATCTGATTATATATATATAATCAGAACAAGCATACCTATAAGATACTTTTTAATCCGTTTGACTGCGAAGAAACTAAAAAAAAACCACTTTATTTTTTCCCTAATAAAATAAAAACTATACAGGTAAACAAACTTTGCCGGAGCAGCTAGTTTAATATGACAAAATCCTATAGAAAACTGAACTGAAAAAAGCTGAAGAAAAAAGTTACAGAACGTAATATTTTTTTCCTCCTTGGTGTTTGTTTATGCGGATAAAACGTAGTATGCGCTCTATGCATTTCATACACCGATATGAAGCATTAATATCCGGTCTATACCGGGATGAAAGCATTTTAATTTCCAGTCATGATACGAGTATCCGGTGCAGGGTGGAAGGGCCGCGCCAATTTCTGATGGCCGTTTTAATTGATTAGCTTTTTATATTTTATCTTCTGATATCGTATTCGTTTCCGGGTAACATTGTAGCCGTTGAACCTCCTCTATCTTTCAGTAAAATGCCCATCGAATTCGGTTTAGGCAATCCAGATATTACACTTATTTAAGTTGTTGCCTATTTTCGTTCGTTTTGGGATAGTTTATACACAATTGATCAATGTCACTTGTACTTTCTACGATATATTCTTCAATTTCCTTTTAACCAAGTGTTTTGCTGTATACGTATCATTCCACCCGTTCAGTTTGTATGGGGGAAATTAAAATGTTGTTTTAGTTTCCGACGATCGACAGGATAAAATATATTGTATGTCCCTCTCCCCGTTCTAAGCTATCACTCCATAAATTTTTAGGCAAAACAGTCAAGTTTTTTTTTAATTATACTCAGTGTAACTAACATTAATTATGGATGGACAATTATAAATAAATAATAAAAAATATACCTGGACAAGTTACACCAATTGAATCTAACCCCAAAGTAAGCAAATTTTATGCTTATATTATGGGTGTTAGTCAACGATACTAAAACATAGAAATACAATAGATACCATAATAAATTTAGTAAACACCCAGACCTGGAAAATCAGACATTTAAATGTTCATCACACAAATGCCTGCCCCCGTCAGGAATCAAACCCGAGCCTCGCGGTTGGTCGGTGTAATTAGGCGTGTACGCTAGCCACTCGACCAATTTATTTATTTATTATAGATATACAATTATTGATAATGAATACCAATACCATTGGTTTGATGGACCCCCAGCCCATCTTTTGAAGTAATATATTCTGGTTTTTGAGGTAGGTAGGTAGGAGCCAGACAACACCAATAAGCAAATGAGGAAGAGGCTACTACCGATGATGAAAGTTTATCAGATTAAAATTACGAATTCCTTTTATGTATGTTAATTGCGTCAGCATAGAATATTAACCATATTTGTACGAACTCTCTTCCCCTATTACAGTCTTTTGGGGGCTATTTAAAAAAAAATAGGCATTTTGAACTTTAAGGAAATTGTCAATTTGAACAATAAATCAACAGCTAGCTAGCTTGATCAATATGTATGTATGTGACCATATATTATGTGTGTGTGTATTATGTGTAAATTGCTATAAAGCATATGGCGGCAGGAATAGGTAAGGCGGTGGTACCAATTCCGGACGAGTCGCAAAACTCTGACACCTAGTAGAATATCACAGTGTTAGTGACGGTAAGTCTATGCTCACCTTTTACGAGTTGCCTAGCAGAAAGGCAGATAGTTTATGCTGCAAAGAAGACCGAACCAACACGGGGAAAATTTGGAAATTATATACAAAATTACCTTAGATATATGGTAAATTTAGGATCTTTCCAGTTTTTAATAATCTATAATTAATTTGTGTTGAGAAATGTGGTTTTGTCTTTTGTCAAATTTTTGTGCACTATCCCATGGTTTTTTGGTATCATTACTAAGGGTAAACTTAGAAAAAATGCTTTTTAGCTTTAAATAATGAAAATAAATAACTAAACAAATCAAAATTTAATAAAAAATGGTTCAGCGGTCTAGCCGTGAATGAGCAACAGACAGACAGACAGAAAAATAGATAAATAGAAAGACCGGCTTTCGCATTACTACATAGTATAAAACAAACTCGCTTCCTTTGTTCCTTTGTATGCTTAAATCTTTCAAAATAAGCAAATTTTGATGCGGTTTTTTTAATAAATAAAGTGATTGAGGTTTGTATGTAAATTTCATAACTGTACGAAGCTGGGGCGGGCCACTAGTTTATAATATGGGTATTGGTTCAGTAATGACATTAGCAAACATAACTAGGCTAACTGGGTTGACAGCGTTAGATTTTTTCCCCGTGATTGTGAAGATATGTATGTATATGAAGGACGGCTCTCTACATTCTCTACATTCCGGATTTCTATTTATTCGATCACTTTTACTGAGTGCTGGTATGTCTGTAATATATGTCTGTAATATCTGAAAATAATTAGCGAAATGTAAACATTTGAACGTACAAGTCTTCTTACATATCTCCACGCCAAGTCACCTTGCAGGTTCGGCAGAGAGTATCAAGTATAAATGGCTCATAATATAAATAATTAATATTAAATCTTTTTTATGTTTTACTTTTTAGTTTTGAACTGGGTTTTTATTAATGTAGTTATTTTTATTTAAGGGGCCGTGTATGCTAAAATACGTCAGCAATATACTGTTTTTTTCATACAAAGCAATTATGGATCTTGGCGACAAAAATACACAAGACTAACATTAATATGCTTTATAAGACTAGTGTTTCCAAAACACGATTCATTTCACGTTGCTCAATAGAAAAAAATGAAAAAGTTAACCCTTTTTTGAAAGCAAAAACCAAATGTCTACTTCAATTATGAAAATATCGACACCAGTTTTCACATAAACATAGATAAGTATTATACCTAAAAGATAACTGTTTCAGTTTTTATATTTTTTTCAAATTACTTTTATAGTGTCAAAAATAATGATTTGGCGCTTAAGACATTCACTTTAGAGCGCAATATTTCATAGTAATCATGGAACGGGGGAGTGCGCTGATTGGCTCTTCTGGCTGACTAAGTATGGGGCCTTAATACTTTTAGTTTTTTGCTGATATGATTTAATTTAATAAAAATAAACATCACGATAGGTAAAAGTAGATAAAAAATAAAAACTAATGGGCCTACCAAAATCAAATGTTTATGGGAACGTTTTGAAACCCTTTATTGTTTCCGCATCAATAAAAAAAATTACGTAAATCGGTTCAGAAACCTCTGGTACATACATAAAAAATATACCGGCCGAGTTGAGAACCTCCTTTTTTGAACTCGTTTAAAATCAAGTAAAGTATACTTTGTAAAAAGAACGCTACATAAATAGCAAAAGCAACGAGTTTTAAGTGCAAACACAATTGAACACACTTCACTCGTATTGCGAATGAAGTGAAAGACATACATTCCTTTTGTTCAAGTTACGCTCGCTTATGAGCCTTAATGAGCTGAATATTTTGCATATAATATAAGGGTTAGTATTTGATATTTTATGTAAAGTTTTGTTCTATGTTAGATTTTTATGTTGTGTAATATGTAAACACATTAATATTATACTATAACCATAGTATAAATATAAAACAGTAAGGAAACTACCTACAAACGTTTGAAACGGCATCGGCATCGGCACTGAACTAAGCGCATCAACAGCACCTCTAAGGCCGTGTTGGTCCGAGCTCCTTTGCAGAATAGACCATCTGCCTTCCTGCCAGGCAGCTCGTAAAAGGCGAGCAAAGGCTTACCGTCACTAACACCATGACAACTGACTAGGTGGTAGAGTTTGGCAGCGACTCACCCGGATTGGTACCACCGCCTTATCTATTTCTGCCGCCATAATGTCATGACGTGTTCCTGTTTGGAAGGCAAGGTTAGTAAACTTACTTTTGGTTAAGGCCTAACATCCCGGCCTCAGGTTGGCCATTTCCAGCTTTGGTGTCTCTAGTCGGCGTGAATTTCTTACCGTCAGGAAATCCGTCTGCTTATCCGTCTGCTTAGTCATGTTGCAGTAGTGAGTGCTGCGCAGTGTTGCTTCAGGACGAGTGATCCCATTGATCATGCTGCGATCTTTTTTAAATGCCAGGAGCGTAGATGTTCGTCTTTTGATGGGGTTAGGTTATGGGATTACCTGCATGTATGTTACAAGTATGAACAATAATTTCTTGACGTCATGTCCAAAATACTTTCCTTAAAATACTTTTCTAAAATATTAAAAATACTTTTCTATGGTCAAAGAAATAAAATCCATGCTAGTATAATGAATACGAAAACCTGTCTATCTACTACATTTTCTAGGTTTTACCACTGGACTGATTTTGATGAAATGTATGGCTACATTTTTTTAAGAAAACCTTAGGCGCCAAAGGTGGTGATGTTTTTTTATGTTATAGGAAGGCAAACAAGCAGACGGATTTCCTGATGGTAAGAAATTCACGCCGCCTAGAGACAAAAATTCTGGATATGGTGCGTTGCCAACCTGAGGTCCGGATGTTAGGCCTCGAGCAAAAGTAAGTTTACTGGCTACCTTACCCTCCAAACCGGAACATATCAACACCAAGCGCTGTCGTTATGGTGGCAGGAATAGTAAAGGCGGTGGTACCAATCCGAGCGAGTCGCTGCGAAACTCTACCACCTAATAGGATCTCACGGTATTAGTTACGGTAAGTCCATACTTGCATTTTACGAGCTGCTTAACAAGAAGGCAGGTGATCTATTCATTAAAAGAGCCCGGACCAAAACGGTGAAAAATATAGATCCTGTTTCTAGCATAGTCTATTTTTATTTATTACAAATTCCCATTTTTAAGTTTAATGTGTTACATCCGTTGTGTACAAATAATATTTAATACCTTTATCATTATTATGTCTCATGTGAAATTCATTTTCTCACCTAGTCAAGATTATTTTAAACTGCCCATTAAACACAAATGGGAAAAGAGAAGATTTTAAAGTAAAAAACGAACTTCCTCATCACTAATTAATATTTCTAGTGGTTCGCAATCAAGCGGTGACCTACTGGCCTCTCAATGCTTTTCACTGCTAACAACTTTTCTAATTGCAATATCTACTAAATTAAAATTATTACATAAAAAATAGAGTTTATAGTCTTCTCTATCGGTACTTAAGAAGACCTTTCATTAACTTGGTTGGTATCGACGTGTCTATGGAATGGATACTGTGCATTAAAATATACTATTGGTCGCCCATTGCTCGAAATTCGACCATTTTAATATTTTAATATTGAAATGGTTGAATTAAAAATTATAATAATTATTAAAAACATCTTTTTTATAAGAACGCCATCTTCATTTCTTAAGACCAACTACTTTGTTTCCTGAATAGTTAGTGCACAATGTGTGATCTTTTATCGTCAACATCAAAATATTTGATTGTGTGTGTCAAATGCTTGGTAGTGTAGATAATGTTTTATTTATTGATTTAATGTACTTTATAAGCATTATTATTAAAAAAATATTAGCGTTCTGCACTTCCCCTACTCATAAACTATAAGTGTGCAAAATTTTATGCTCTTGCGTCCCCGCAATTATCATAAAAAGAGGTCTAAAGTTTTATTAATATATAGATTTTTTTCTTATCGTCATATAAAAGCTGCCAAGAGCACCATAATATAATTTGATCAGAATTTGGAATTAAACATTACATATTCATTTATGAGCTATTTTGTCACGTAAGCATAACGTGATTTTTATTTTGTTCTTCTGGACAAATTACAAAAATTGAATCTAACCCCAAAGTAAGCAAATTAGATGCATAAATGATTGAAATCTATATATTAATAAGTGATGCCAAAATCTTGGACCCCTTTTTGCGAAACTTGCGTTGACGTAAGAGCATAAAATTTGGCAAATGAAGATAGCGTTCTTATCAACAAGATATTAAAATTTATTATGGTTGAATTTCGACCAACGGGCGACCGGGAGCACCGGGATGTACCGGGAGTACATACTTAAAATAATACTTAAAAAAAAGAATACTTAAACTAGATTTTTTATTTATCTAACTGTAAATTAAAAAAAAGTATGTTACGAAGTACAAATTCATTAAAAAGTAAAAAAAAAGTATCTTCACGCCCATATCCCCGAAGTGGTTGGCAGAGGTACAACCAAGGCACC
>NJDC01000699.1:145858-156030 GCA_002245475.1 Calephelis virginiensis | reverse complement strand
AATGTGAGGCATCTCCTCGCATGCTGTGCAACCATAGGTGGAGACCACCTCAATTCATATAGCTTTTTGTAAGTATAAAGTATTTTCGATTCTGATTTGTGTAGTAGTAGTCCATGAACAAATAATGCTATTAAATCAGATGTGATATATCATTTTTTGCGAATTGCGAATTTCATAAAACAAAAACATAAAACAAAGAGTTAACTTTCAAATTTGCATCGCCCAATGAAAAGTCGTATTCGAAGTTCATGAAAATGTTAAACAAAGCTTACAGTGGTTAGACTTAATTAATTACTCGTGCTTATAAGTGGTACAAAGAGTTCATTCAAAAGCGGTTGAAATAAGATGGAAGATTTGCCTTGCTCTGGTAAGCCATCGACGTCTGAAACTTTAGTAAACATCGCAAAAATTAACAGTAACAGTAACTAAAAATCCACAATTAACATTGATAGAGATAGCCGCCAATTTTTCTGCTTCTGACGAGTGGATTTATGTCATTTTAACTAATCATTTGGCTATGAAACATGTAGCCGCTCGGCTAGTCCCAAAAGGCCTGAGTTTTCTCTAAATAATAAATGGCATAAGAGTCGCTGATGATAGAATAAGTCGACTGCGACCAACCTTTATGAAACGCATTGTAACTAGTGACGAGACGTGGGTTTACGAGATTGACATGCAAACTAGTCTAAAAGCTTCTGAATGGCGCCTGCCAACTGAACCGAAACCGTAAAAACCACAGCAAACTCATTCAAAATTCAAAGACATATTGAGTATTTTCTTTGAATATCGCGAAGTTTTAAACTCGAAATTCTTGCCGAAATATCAAACGGTAAATAAGAATTAGTACTTGAGCGTTATGTGGTATTAAAGTGAGCAAAGACGAAGGAAAAGGCCAGATATGGGGGTATAAAATTCCTGGATTTTTAAGCAGGAATGCGCCTTCGCACAAGGTTAATTATCGCTGTGAACGAATTTTTGACCAAACACTGAACAAATAACTAACTTTGAGAGCCTTGGACGTCAAGCAATTGTATGAGAAGCAAGGTAAGTGTGAAAAGTTTACTGAAACTGTACGATTAAATATTTTAAAGAATATTGAGGCATGAGCTGAATTGAGAAAAAATGATTTATTTTATCCTCAGTAGATTAAAACCTAGACATAATAGTACAAAAAAGTATGATTATAAAATTAAATGACCAAAAATATAGAGTATGTTTAGAGACATTCTTAAGGAAATTAGTGAGTGGACTGTAAGGCACTGGTTACAAGAAACACCAAATTACGAAACAACAATGAGCAGGAGAGAAGATATTACGTTGCCTACTTTGAAGACATTCTTGCAAGCATTTTTAGGGGATATGCCCAAAACTCCAACGCACTGCTGCAGAAAGGAAAGTAAAAATTATATTTTGATCCTGTATCTGCATTGAAGAGGCAACAACAGTTACATGAAAACTTTTTGAAGATGTTCTAAAAAGAGAAAACATAGCATAGTTTCAACCGAAAAAAGATGCATCTGATCTACATTGTTCGTACACACTACCTTACCACTGCTGATTTACAAGCAGTGAAATTGTGTCTATTTTTGAAAGACAGTGCATTGTATATTAAGACGAATATGATGGTTCATAATTTCACAATCTGGGCACTAAAGTAATGTGTTATTGGTTTGATAAAACAACTACTGATTTAAAAGCATCAAAGTATGCTTCTTTTTACATATATTATTAAATGAAAATTATGGAAAACTGCCCAAAAGATGTATTAAGTTTTAGTGATGGGTCTACATCACAAAATAGAAATGTTGTGGTTTCGAATGCTCTCCTGCGACTGGCGATGGAAAAAACATTGTAATCGCACAAAAGTTTTTGGTAATGAACCTATAAATGTTAACCCTGTACAAAAGAACAATTTGATTGTTTTTAGTTAGAAAAGAGTAATTTTTATTTAGTTACTTTGTTGATTTTTTATAATTTGATTTTGTTATTAGGTACAAATTCCTTATAATATAAATATATTATAAGTAGTATTTAATGATTAAAACCTTATTTTTTTATAAGTTTAGGTTTTGTGATATTTTTAAGTTTTCCTATTGAAATTACTTGAAAGACTAGCACCATCTCCATAAATACAAGATTTAATTAAACCAGTGTTGATGGTGTATGATGTTGATACTTTTGATGAGTAATTCAAAGAGATTTCAGAGAAAATGTTTAAAAAATGTTGTATAATTTCCATTATTATATAATATGATTGAAAAATAATAATATTTGCTTGATTTCAAAACAGCGTACGTTCCTCTCAAGTTATAATGTGATAAGTTTACGGTCAAAGTAAATCCGCATAATTGTCGTAGGACCTTAACTATTGACTTGAACCTCTGGATGCCGCGACTTTAACGCTGCAGTATAACTGGATTGCGCGGATCCGCGTTCCGGCATACAAAGAATTAAGTGCGAAAGGCTGGGAAAAGACTAAATTCTTCTACAACTACATCGAATCAATTTGACGAGAAAAAAAACATCTGGTGCTAAATGTTTATTACTGACCGTCAATGCTACGCCTGTATATATAAATTTCATAAGTGTTGGTAAGCCAAAGTGACGTAAACATTCTTAAGCTGACTTCGCACACTTTTCACCTATTAGTAGTAAATGGGTTGAATAGCAACGCCACAATGTCGGTGCGAAATTCCCTGAAGACATATTTGCCCAAACTTTTGCAGAGACTTGGCAAGAGACAAATCTAGAGGTATTTAGCAACGGGCCTAAAAAAGCTGATATTTATACATTTAATCCTAATGTTATATCAGAAGAAAAATGAGGTGCTAGCGATCAAAACCGAAGCATTCCACTCAAATTTCAAAAGCATTTTTCTGAAATCGTGATGTCCAAGCTAGCATTTTAAATTAAATAGTTTTTATTGTGTAATTGAACTTATGATATGACGGTTTACTTTTTTTAATTCGTAGAATAGATTTCGTAAAATAAATGTTTAAATGGTTTATTTTAGGTATTCTGACAAGGACCCACTTGTTTCGGGTTAACATTCGCCGTGAGACCATAAATGCAGCGAATTTAAATAAATATTTAGCATTAAACAAAGTAATGAGTAACCGCAGATCTGAAAAAATAGCCCAAGATACGTACTTATAACAATTTATTGCACAATACCCAATCAAAAGAAAGAGAGAAACATAAAACTCGACCACACCAAGACCAAATTAATTTTCTGTTACAAACTTCATGATTCGAAACATGTACCTGTGTGTACAAAGTTTTTTTACGGCACTTGTATTAAGTAAGCATAGGGTAATTTACTTGCGAAACATTAGTAACTCACCTCTAATGTCTTTGGTACTAACAGACCAATCTTTATATCTGTTATCCTTGCTATTGTTATTCGTAAATAACAACACGAAATATCTGTTGTTATATAACAGCCTGTTCTGGCATCTAGATTTTCATTCTGCCTCATAACAGCTGTTCTGTGATAAACGTAGAACTATATCTTTTATTCTTATTGATAACATTCGCTATTTAAGAATTCATAAGTTAAATCAAGCTGTTATTATAACATGTCAAAATATGTTGTCAGGTTACTAGAATGCGCCTATAAGTGGAATACTGTTCTCTGTATGATATAGGCAGTCATTTTTTTTCCGTTCTATGTTAAACTTATGTATGCTATTTAAAGATACTTACCGTATGTTATAGGTTTTAGACCACTGTCAAAAAGTAAAAAAATCATTAGATGATTAAAATATTAATAATACTTTTAGACCATGGGACCAGCATTAGGTAACCAAATTTCGAAAACGTAACACAGTATTTATTACTTCAAAATAACTTAAATTACATCACATCAAATCACTTTTTTGTCAGCGTTAAACTTAAAAAAAATATAATAATAATGATAGAAAGTCTATTTGAACTTTCTGTATGCCACTTAATTGAACAGGTTCTAACTACAGTTGAGGTCTAAGTATAAGTTTGTACTATCAACAATTCTTGTAATACCTTTAACTACAGAAATAAATGAATTGAACTGAACTATCTGATTTTGAAGCAAGACAAGTTGATGAAATAAGAAAAATTACAGCAACTCTAGATAACAATTATAGTGTCGTGTCGTAATGTCGTATGGTATAAGCACAAAAGTATTTTTTTATGATATTTGAAGGCAAACAAGCAGACGGATTTCCTGATGGTAAGAAATTCACGCCGCCTAGAGACACCAAAGGTGGTAATGGTGCGTTGTCAACCTGAGGTCGGGATGTTAGGCCTCGAGCAAAAGTACGTTTAGCGGCTACCTTACAATCCGAACCGGAACACGTCATGACGTTATGGCGGCAGGAATAGGTAAGGCGGTGGTACCAATCCGGGCCAGTCGCTGCGAAACTCTACCACCTAGTAATAAAATGCTACTGTATCAAAAAGCTAAACCTTTTAGACCCAAAAGCAGCACATAATCGGCATCAATTGACTTAGTTACTAAAACTAAACACAAAATTGATAATAAGATATTGTATTACCTACGTATAATCAACGATTAAAAAAAACATTTGACACTATTATCCCTAAATTAGTTTAAAAATAATGTTTGGTATAGGGGTCAGAGGAAATGCTATAAAAATGTTACAATAATTTGTCTAGTGCTTATCTACCAAAAGACTACATAGATAAGTTTCTAATGACGTACCTAGACCACAAAAGAAACTTATCCTACCAGCTTCAACTTGGGAACAAAATATTAACATATTTAGTTTCTATTTGTGACATGTACTTCTTGTTATCAAGAAAGCCTTTATTGGCCTCTTATTCTATACTCTAAAAAAACTTAACTAATCATTGTTGAAATACATCTTGTGAATTCTGTCATATGTTATCATTTATAATACTATGTTAGTAAGATATAAATTATGACATAACTATTAATATTTCAAGTAGTTTGTGATGCAGACCTTAAAATAAGTGTCTTGTAAAAGAGGTACACAGGCAATTAATTATAACTTAGGCCCAAGAGTTTCCCTTAAGGGAAAAGTTTAAGGAAATAAATATTCTCATGGTAACTTCACAATGATTTTTTGAAAACTTACTACGTGACCATAAAAATGTAAATTTGTTAAAGAAAAATTGTGACGTACATACTGTAAATACGCTATAAATAATCTTGCTATGCCTAAGTCTCGTCTCCACAGAATCAGTTATTCTTTCATGGGCCAATATACACGTTGTCAAAATATGATTTCCGAGCATTTTAAAGACTTACCATTTAATAAATTTAAATAATGTATTAAATTTAAATTGAGCTGTAAGAGTTATTATAAGATTTCAGAATATTTAGAAGACTACTTGCTCCTCGTATTAATCTCTTCAAATCATATGTTGTGTAATTAGTTTGGGCTAGTTTGGTGACTAGCCGAGAAGGCAAAACGGAGCGAAAAAAAGTAGCAGCTCCAGCGCCCACAGGTACTCAGAAGTAGCGTGGTAAGATATTCAAGAAGGGCTCAGAAAGCTTAGAAAATATTGTCGCACCACCACTTCCACCTAGAAATCTTAATGCGACTGAACCTAAACGAACTAGGCTATCTACTACCGCCACCAAACTACGTAATGAACCTATGTTTCCGGACAGAGGCATGATGGATTTTCCAAGCGTCGCACCATACCGCAGGACGAATAAATTTGCTATCACTGCAGAGGGATTTATTCCACTACGTGAAAAGGAGTATGCCTTATAGCAACTCTACAACCGTACTTTGCAAAGAGCGTACCTAAATAGCCGGGTCCACACCGGACGATCCATCGCGCTCCGATCGCGCGCGGCAGCAGCGCGATCCAAAGATGCAGGCGGTGTGGACGTGCCACGCGCGATCTATGCGCACGTATTGGAGCGCGCGCTCCCTACCTCGCGCGATCCGTGTGCGGTCGGTTTTTGTGCCAGCCTCAAAGGTGCCTCAGTTGCGTGATGCGCGCGGTGTGGACGGTTGTGTTGGTTCGCGCGATCCACCTCGCCATGGACATCTCAGAAAGTCGCCGTTTGATATCGCTTTATAAAGAATTCAAATGTTTATGGGATCCCAAAGATTCTAATTACACCAATAGAGGTGTTAGGAGATGATGCTTGGCGTCAGATTTCTCGTGAAATGGGGAATAAGTCGATCGAGAACCTAAAGAAAAAAATGCGATCTCTGGCGGGAGGCTACAGAAGGGAGAAATACAGAGAGAAGCAAAGCCGTATAACTGGATCCGGTAAGAAAACAAAGCTACTTTTTATCTGTAGGTATTGAAATCATATATTTTATTATAAGTAATTACATCATAATAATATGTACTGTGGATTTCACGTGATTTCACTTTTTACATTTAAGCTGTTAGAAATACACGTGGTTATTTTAATGAGTAACTTGTTTATTTCAGGTGCTCAAGATACATATAAATCAAAGTGGTTTGCGTATGATGACTTCGACTTTATGGCGGATAAAAATGAACCCAGAACTACACGCGATACATTGGAACATGTGAGCTATTAGTTTACTGATATTCATTTTGCCAAACTATTGTATGGTTTGTAACAAAGTCTCTTGCTAAGTGGGACCGTATTGTAGTGGCATTTTCTGTTGCTCTTCTTGGTACGACGGCCATCGGTTGTAGCGATTGTGATGGCGGTTCGTTTCGCCAGCTTCCAGGTATTACATCTCCATTCTCCTGTACTGTATCAAACGTTTCTGGCGATATAAAGTTAGGATTACTGCGTAAGTAGTTATATAGATGAACCGTTGCCAGCACGACTTTAGTCGCAGTTTCTGGTTCCAAACGCATAGGTTTACGCAGGACTCTGTAGACAGAACTAAGTACTCCAAACGCTACTCTACGTGCTCTTGACAGTCGGTAGTTGAAAATTCTTTCACAAGAACCCCTTTCCCGTGTACCATCGTATGGTTTCATAGTATAATCATTAAGCTGAAAAGCTTTATCGCCTAGTATATAAAAGGGTACCTCAATTTTATAGGAAACTTTCAATATCTCCGGTGAAGGAATATTTAGCTCTTTTTTTCAAGTTTTTTATATAAATTTGTGCTTTTGAACACGCCTCCATCTGATATTCTGCCTTTAGTCCCAACATTCACATACAGAAACCTATAATTTGCATCTACTAATGCAAATAGAACAATACTAGGAAATAATTTGTAATTATCAAAGTCGTTGCCACTATTAAAAGGCGATTGTATAGCGACGTGTTTGCCGTCCATCACTCCTATCAAGTGTGGGAAATTCCACTTATTCTCGAATTGTTGAGAAACTGTACGCCATTCTTCTTCAGTTGACGGCACCTGAAAATAAAGGAGATCTTAATTATAATATAAAGCTGAAAATAAGAATAAGTAGTAAATAGTAATAATAATTGTTGTTACAGGTAGAATCTGATACGACTGAAGGGGTTAATACTACAGTGAGCGAAAACGAGAACAGTAACATTAGTAGTGACACACAACCGGAGAGAGCCAACCACCACACAGATCAGAGTAGAGAGCAGAATGACCAGAATGCACAATCCAGTGTCCAAACAACAAACAAAAGAACAAAAAAAGAAAGAAAACTACTTCTAATAATGCAGATGACATATCAGATGAAACTCTTTCAGAGGCTTTCCAACTTCTGCAACAATGTGCTCAGCCACCACAACCGGAAACTGATTCTTACTGAACTGATTCTTTGAATTGCGGAAATATGATGCAGTAACATTAGTTAACCCTTAACTTGGCAAGTGTACTGGAGGGCACGAAAAATTAAGTTATGAATTTCGGCATGTGACCTGTAGAGTACGGGTCTGTTTATAGGTAATACAAAGAAAACACGATAAATGTCAATGTGTTTAAATATTTTTTGCAGTAGCCAACTTCATAAACATTTGTCTGTCAATGTCATTGTTTTAGTGAAACGTCATTATCAATCACTACCCGCTAAAATGTCGAGACGTCAAGAACGGATCTCGCGCCTTAAGGCAAAATATCATGATTTTCTATTATTTAGTATTTTTACTTGGTGTATACCACTAAATTTTCATAGTTAAAGAATCAATTAATAATTTTATAGCTTTATTTAATCGGTTTTTACCATATCATGTTAGATATTCCTTTGTAAAGTTTAATGTGCCCTGTAGGGCACGCTGCGAACTTTATTGACAACAGGTGTTGTGCTCTGCAGGGTACCTTGCCATATAGGTCTAGTTTAAGTAATGTGTCTCACAGGTCACTTGCTTATTATGCACGGATTAGTTTTTTTTGTTTAATTGATCGATGCATCAATAATAGCGTTGATTTTAAATTACACATGTTTTGTTTCAGCGCATTATGGATGCAATAATACTAAATAAAGACTCGGACACATACTCTGACATTTCTGATGATAATGGTATGAACGAACATATTGTTAAGCAAACGTATTGTGTGAGTGATACAGATACGTCAAGTATAGATGAGATACCTGAGTCACCCAATAACGCACAATGCACGATTAACCCCAGACACATTTTTGGCAATGAAATTGCCTCGACTTTTTCACCTTGTAGTTCAGTACCAACACCCGCGGCATACATATCTGTCAATTTATCATCTGTAAATTCAAATAATGAAATATCATCGTATAAAGATACACCATCACAGGAAGATGGCAAATCACAATCTTCATTGATATTACACTGCAATAATAATCCACCGTTACAAGAATCAAGTCCATGTCCCACTGGAGCTAGAGATCTCGAAATGGACAGTGATAATGAAATTACTACGACCTTTCCAAGGAGGTCAAAGAGAAAACTAAATACCACAGTCAAATCTACAATTTATAAAAGGCGAGTTCTATCGCCCAGACCTTCGACATCAAAAAAAACTCCAAGTAAAACATTACAAACAGTAAACAAACGTAATAATAACAAAACCAAAATGAAACCCAATAAGAAAACTAAAACAGTAAACACGAAAAAAACTCAAAATTTAGACTGGAGAAAAGATATATTTCAACATGAAGTTCATAATACCAGAGAAAATTCTTTTACACAACCTGAGAGAATTCGATCACCAATCGAGTATTTTAAGTTATTTTTTACTGACAAAATAATACAAAAAATTCGAGAGCAGAGTAGTTAAATAGTTAAACACATTTCAATCAAGTGCCAAACATATTGCACTTTCAAATCAAGATATCCAAGATTTTCTTTCCATAGAATTATTATTGGAGTTCGAAAACAAGAATTGAACAAATAGCCCAAATAATGTCACTGAAGAAATACGAGTTAATTAGGAGATATCTTCACTTTAATAACAACGAAAATATGGAAAACAGTACTGACCGATATTTTAAAATAAGGCCGCTGGTGGAAGCAATTAGAAAAAATTGCAATAAGATTGAAGAAGAAAGTCGCATGTCCATCGACGAAATAATGATTGAAATGAGGGAAAAAGGCCGGAAACCTTCGTCAGTATGTGAAACCTAAACCTAAAAAATGGTGATATAAATTATTTGTTAGATTAGGTGTATCAGGTTTTGTGTACGACTTCCTTCTATACGGTGGAGAAAGCACCTTCCAAGGGATCAAGTTCAAACGTAAAGAGATATCCATGGGATTAGGAGCCAAAGTAATTTTAACTTTATGTCGCACAATCCGTAATCCAGTTCTGTCAGTGGTATATTTCGATAACTTTTTTCAAGTATCGAACTTATGACATATCTGCGCGATGAAATGGGTATTTTATCGATCGGAACTATTAGGCAAAATAGGATACGGCAATGTGATTTAGAATCTGATAAATCAATCAAAAAGAAACCACGTGGTTCTGTCGATTATAGAGTTTGCAATGATCAAAAGATTATTATGGTAAAGTGGTTGGACAATAAACCTGTACTAATCGCGAGTACATATGTGGGCCTTGAACCCATGGGAGTATGTAATAGGTACAGCAAGGACGCGAAACAATTTATCGACATACCGTGTCCTAAAATCATTAATGAATATAATAAACATATGGGTGGGGTGGATCTCTCCGATATGTTCACATTCCCTCCCCGACCTCCGCTCTGAGCAGTCGTGCGCTAGCGCTTTGTTTCAGCGGCCTTTGTTAAGGCCGTAGTGCTAGCCCGCCTGCCTTAGCGAGTCATTCTTGCTCCGC
>NJDC01000699.1:105840-140088 GCA_002245475.1 Calephelis virginiensis | reverse complement strand
CCCCCCCCCCGCTACGGACCAAAGGACCCTTCTGGACCTACCCCTAAAACTTCAACCCCCTACCCCTAAGTTTTATATATTCATAACGCAACCGACCTCCGCTTCGAACAGACGCCTGCAACCACAACGTTTCACAGCCTTTGTTAAGGCTGTTGTGTCTTGCCACTGCCGAAGTGTGTCACTTTTATTTAGTATAGGTATCGATTAAAGACCAAAGTTTCATTTTACCTTACATATTATCTAAAGCCATAAAAGTCTGACCTCCTCCATCAATCAAGTTCCTGCCGTTCGCGGGGAGCAGCCGCTGTGCAAGTCGCTTGACGCAAGATCGCCGAAAAGAGAAAAACGTACGTAAGGCTCACACCAACACGCACTTTAGGGCTGTGTAGGTACACACCCCTGTTGCCACAAACGACAGGGGCCCATAGGGTCCCGCGCCGTGTAGTTCGTTTTTTTCCCCCTGCCGCCAGGGGGAATTCGTATACTTTTCAAGTCCCATTTGTCGAGGGTCCACTATGGACCCTCGAAAACTAACGCCAATAGAGCGGTTATTCCGAGATTGTCATCCGGAAGTCCTAGAGGAATGGCAAGTATTCTTCGTCCCCATCCAACCGTCATCTCAAGCCGCGGACGCGCCGGCCTTCGGGCGGCCGGTCACCATCCCGCCGCTAGTCTCGCGCGCGTCGCTACCCGCGCAGCCAGCTGCGCTCTCGCGTCCACCGACACCCGCCCCGCCGACCGCAATCTCGCGCGCGTCGGTACCTCTGCGTCCCAGTAACGCCTCGCCCGTCTCTCGGGCCACCTCTCCGTCCGCTCGTTCGGACGACTCCGTAATTGATGTTGACGAGTACATGAGTACTGGCAACGACTCAGCCTCGGAGGACGGCTTCACCGAAGTCCTTGGCGGTCCTAAGCGTTCTAGGAAACGCCAAACAAGCGCTTCGCTTCCACCTACGCCCCCTTCTATACTTCGCCGCCCGCTGTTAAAAGGCAGGCCGTGGGCGCCCTTCAGGCACAAACTTCGACAACCGCCGACTCCCAGGCGACAGTCGAGCCCCAGAGCGACGTCGACATGCCACCTCTGCGCTCTAAAATCCCTCCCCTTTACGTCCACGACAAGACGTTGTGGAACGACCTCTCTAAGGCGCTTCATGCCAAAAACATTACGTACACCCACGAGCGAGGGTATCAAAGTGGTCATGTCGACCACCACCGACCACCGTCGCTTTACGTCCCTTTTCAGGGAACGTAAAATAAGTTACCACACGTTCGCATTGGCCGACGAACGCGAAATGCGCGTCGTCATTCGCGGACTTCCAAAAGAACTCCCGATCATCGAAATCGAGAACGACCTTCTTGAGAAAAACCTACCCGTCCGGCATGTACATCGTATGTACGATACGCGTAGTAGGAAACAGTACGACATGGTACTTGTACTTGAAATAGGGAATCGGGTAAGGCGATTTTCCAAATTTTATCCGTCCTTGGCCTGTCCGGCCTAACCATAGAGAAACCGCATTCTAGCGGTATCCCCGGACAGTGCCACAACTGTCAACATTACGGACACTCCGCCCGTTTTTGCAATGCCCGTCCCCAGTGCGTCAAGTGTCTAGGTGACAACGGCACCGAAAATTGCACCCATCCCAAGCGGAACCAACAGAGTTTGGCCCTTCCGGCCGAGCCGGTCAGCTGTGTCAACTGCGAGGCCGAGGCTCATCCAGCGAACTATCGCGGATGCCCCAAAGCCCCGCAGCGACGCAGGCGTGGGCCTCACCCACGACCTGCGCGCAGCACTAGAAACACTCAGGCCCCTAAGGCCACTACCCATCGCCTGACGGCAACCAAGCCGACGCCTCTCCTAGAGCCGCCGACGCTACCGTCACTCCTCCCACCACCAACCAACGCTTGGGTCAAGCCCCCGAGCTTGGTAAAACCAGTGGCAAAGGCTACCCTCCGCCCCACAAGGCGACTCCTCTGCCTCCCACGACAGCTCGCACCCCGGCCCCTAAGGCCACCCCACCACCAAAATCTTCTCCTCAGGGCGATTTCGAGGCCGATCTCGCTCTAATTACAGAGCTCGCGAACGCGATCGACCCGGACGAAGTATCGGACTTCGCCCATGAACTTAAGGTGACGCCACCGGAGCGTCAAATGTTTTTGATTGCAAGACACTCTCCCTTGATCAAATCGATTAGATGTTTTTCCCAAATTCATAATTTAAATGGATAGGACAACCGGAAAAGTGAAACCATACTCTCTGACCATAGCGTCGTACAACGCGAACGGCTTAAGTCGGCAAAAATATGAAGTACGGGAGTTTGTAAAAACACATAACATAGACATACTCTTAGTACAAGAGACCTTCCTTAAACCTTGTAAACGCGATCCTAAAATCGCAAATAACAATCTTATTAGGAACGATAAAATAGGTAACCTAGGCGGCACCTTAATCTATTACAAAAGATGCTTACAAATAGCCCCCCTAGATCCGCCGCAGCTGGAGAACCTAGAGGTGTCAGTATGTCAGGTGGGTATGACTGGACACAGGTCTATCATACTAGCATCAGCCTATCTCAGCGATAACAAAACCCTGTTGGAGAGGGACCTAAAAACCCTCTTCAACATGGGTGACTCAGTGTTCTTAGCAGGCGACCTAAACAGTAAGAATGTTATTTGGCGATGCCAGCGGAATAACACCAACGGCCTCGCACTAGACAGGCTTACTGATAGGTTAGACCTCATCCTGGTAGCTCCTTCCGAGCCTACTAGATACCCTCACATAGACGAGGAGCATAGTACCCATCACAGTCCCAGTACAATAGACCTAGCACTGCTACGCGGCGTAGCTCTACAGGTACGCTCCGTAGAGGTGCTACAAGAGTTATACTCCGATCACAGGCCAGTAGTATTCAAACTAGGGCCCGAAGATGGCAAAACTCACTACAAAAATCCAGTCTCTACAATCTGACTTCCTCGAACAAATTCCTGACTTAATAAACACAGTCGAGGAAGCAAAGTCCGCCATTAGTCTACTTACTAGACACGTCCAGACCATAGTAGATTCATCCTCTAGCACTGTCCCGGACGTAAATAAAGATAGATTAGCCCTCGCTGACGACATTAGGAACCTAATTAGACGTAAAAATGCCGCGAAACGGCGTTACGTTCGATTCCCGTCGGATGAAAACCCGCGTTCGTTACGTGAACTTCAGAGAGAAGTAAGGTGGCGCGTAGCCGACTACACTAACGGACGCTGGGACAAATTTCTTAGCGAGATCTCGCCGTCTCACGTGGCCTTCTGGCCGCTGGCAAGTACTCTAAAAAGCGATCCAAAAGTAGATTTCTCTCCCTTAGTTAGAACAAATCAATCTCTCGCGTTTGACGATGCCGACAAAGCCGAATGCCTACCCGACAATGTTCAGTCACAGTGTACCGTTTCTACTGCCATATAAAATCTATAACTCCGGTAATACTGCTCTGATTCGAGTGCGGTTTTTGACAAATTATTCGTGATATAGAGCGCCATATTTTAGTTAATAAATAAAGACTCTACGGTAGAGTCAATTTTTTAAATTTTAATTTTATTGTTATATTTTTAGTTTAGTTTTAAGTACTTAGTTTTAAGTTAATTTGGTACCAAGAGTATAAAAGACGACCAGATAGAGCTTGAAAAGTACACAAGTAAACAAGTAGAGACAAAATAAAAGTCTGCAAAATTTTTCTCTTATTTTCTTTTATTTTATCTAAATTTGTGTGACTATTGAGCAGTGCTCATAGACAAGACTGTAGAGTCAAATCTCTACTAAAATAATTTTACCACTTAATTTAAAATTTTTATTTTCTTTATTTTTTGTTTTTATGTTAATCTCTCTATATAGTTATTATTGTATATAGACTTAGTTTGACCACCTCGTTGCTCGAGTGGCTAGCGTAAACGCCTAACTACACCCACTAACCGCGAGGTTCGGGTTCGATTCCCGACGGGGGCAGGCATTTGTGTGATGAACATTTAGATGTCTGCATTTCCGAGCCTGAGTGTTTATTAAGTTTATTCTGGTATTTATTTAAGTATTTCTATGTATTGGTATCGTTGACTGAACACCCATAACACAAGCATATAATTTGCTTAGTTTGGGTTAGATTCAATTTGTGTAACTTGTCCAGAGAAATAATAATTATTATTATCAGTAAACATAGAGTCAAGACTCTAAAAAATATTTAATTTAATTTTAATTTCACATAATTTTATTTTACCTAGTGTTTTCTTCGCATTTGGCCTACATTTTGTATATTGAACTAAGACTGTACAATGACTCTAAATAACATTTTGTTAACTAATTTTATAACTTTAGTACAAACACTCTAACGTAACCTTACAGTAGTATCAACTGTCGGAAGTCAACGAAATTGCAAATTATACTATCTCTACCTAAAGATATAAGACATATACACTAGTTTTACTTAGATTAATTTTACAAATATCGACCAAACTTTTACAACTTTTACAATTATATACAACTTTCACGAACTTTTTACACTTCACATTATACTTTACACTTTATGTACACAAACACTCTCGTGTTATTATTTTAAATACATTTCCGACGAAGTGTGGGAGAATGAGAGTCTGTAAAAGCCGAAGGCTCTCAAAAACCTAGGCCAATACAAACTACAACTACCAGGGCACTATCTGAGGCATCAAAATCACCGCTACAAAAGGCGGTTGATAACACCAGGGTCGGTGAGACAAAACGCCTCCATAACAAGGCAAAGGTGTGTCTCAACAGCTCTCGCAATCTTAAATCGGACCTGAAATTGGATATAACCACCTCTGTTAAAGGCCTATTCCAGTTACTAAAGGCAGCAGAAGCGGATTTAGCCAAATACAAAGGATCTCAGATAGCAGAAGCACCCGCTTCTCAGAAACCAACTGAGCCTGCTCATCCAACTCCAGAAGCACTAAGCTTGGAGGCGGGGCGCGGGGCGGGGCTTGACGACGGACGAGCAAAGCGGCAAGCGCATCGATACATGACCTTGATCAGAAGTTAAAACTATGATTTTTTTATGACTTAGCAACAGCTGTTACTTTCTCGGCTAATTATTACCTAGGAAAGTACTACATATTAAATTAAAAAATAAAATACTGGATCGAGATATTTGTACTGTGTGATATGTAAAGTTTTTTAACTGATAAAAAATGCAATAAAACAAAAACATTAAGGGTTTTTACCAATTTAACAGGTAATAGTACATTACATAATACCTAGTAGCCTGTAGGTACAAATAAATATTAAGTAGCTAGGTACAGCCGTGAGACAATCAGCTGCTTTCGAAAGTTCGTTAACCCCCATGCGTTATAACAAGAATTAATTCTTGTAATATTTTATTTATTTCTCGTTTTAGATTTTTTTAAATTATTTTTTTATGTTTCCAGACACGCATTCCGAGCCCGTGGTTAAAATATCGTTAGCCAATTTGAGAAACCCCTGTATATGAAAAATGTTTATTTTTTTATTTTTGTAGAAAAGTGATAATAAAACTAATGTATAATTTTATATTAACTATTTCCTAAATTAAGGGATAAATTGGAATATAAGTGGAGTTTAAATAAAATGTAATATTTCACTTTTAAAAAATTTAATACAAATGTATGTACCGTTAATAACAAACTGTGACTCACAAAAATGTTGCACTATTGTAATTCTACGTATGTCAAAATTTACTCCTCGATTGTTGAAAAACTGTAACTAACGAAATAGTCACTTTTTAGTTAGTAATAAATATTATCAGAAACCTAAAAAGGTAAAAGCAAACTGTGACTATACATATTTTAGTTTAACTTAGTAAAGAAGCTAAAACCTGATATTTTCCAAACAAAACATTCAAAAAATATACTTCACCCTCTTTTTTTACAAGATGCTCTCTGAAAGCAACTTAAGCCCGGTTTCTGAAGGTGGCAGTTTGTTCAAAATAGTTGTAGGTTCAATAAAGTTATCCGTAGGATAAACGGTGTATGATAAACTGTCACTGCGGTTCTGAATATTCAACGAGCCGTTCAACAACTATGTAACGAATAATATTTTCTAATTTTGCCACTAGATGGGCCTTTTAAAGTAAACAACTAAAATTTGACCCTAACTTTACGATTTAAACTTTAACACATGTTATATATATAGATTTCAATTTTATTTTTCAATGTTAGACGAGTTAACAAAAACAATTTAATTTAAAAAGTCATAATACGATAACTTGCTTTTAGCAGTAGCCGTATTGAACGCTGACAAAGTGCAACAAGATATCAGTATTAAAAACAGAAACGTCAAAGTAGTGTTACTTTCGCGCGTGTTAATTATTCATGTTTGTTTGCTGGTTTGCTGTTTATAATTTTCTTTTTAATTGTTAAACTTGGAATCAGGGAAATGTAATAATAATTTTACTGAACGTGAGAAGATGCTTCTTCTCGAAGTAGCGAAAGAATTTGTCTCTATAATCGACAGTCAAAAGACAGACAAATCTTCTGTGGATGCCAAGAAACGAGCTTGGATGGCGCTGACGAATAAATAAAATTCTGTATCGGAAACTGGATTCAGAACTGAGAAGCAATTGCATGCTTTATACGATAATTTAAAGAAAACAGCGAAAAAAATATGAGCGATGATAAGATAAGCGTAAGCCGTACGAAATATGGATGAACTAAAAAGTAACAATCACCACTCAGTTTAGATAGATTAAACACATACATACATATCTTCACGCCAAGTCCCTTATGAAGTTAGGCAGTGAGTTGTACTGCCAAACCTTACGATCCTGGCACACCTGCCTGTAAGCCATTCACATTTATTTCTCTTAAACCTTTTCATACAAACACGCCGGTTTTGGAGACTCTTGACACCACTTTCGGTTATCCGAGCAATTAGAATTCTGCTATGGCGAAAGTGATGCAGCAAACCAGATTGATCATTTGGGATGAATGCACGATGGCACACAGAAATCTTTGGAGGCATTAGATCGCTCAATGCAAGATTTACGAAATAAGAAAAACCGGTTTGGTGGTGCAAAGATACTATTGGCAGGTGATTTTCGACAAATATTGCCAGATGTTCCACGCCAGCTGATGAACTAAATGCATGTTTGAAGTCGTCAATTTTATGGAAATACATTAAAAGACTTAAATTAAGTATAAACATGAGAGTCGAACTGCAGGAAGACCAGTCTAGATAAGTGTTTTCCAAACAACTGCTCGATATTGGTAATGGTAATATTGCTGTTGATACATCATCTGGATACATTACATTCCCTACCAATTTTTGTAACTATTGTGAATCAAAGACCGAACTCATGGAGATGGATTTCCCAAACATTGCTCAAAGTTACGTGAATCACGTTTGGTTAAGCGAACGTGTTATACTGGCCACAAAAAATGTTGATGTGAACGAAATGAATTTTCAGATTCAAGAGAAAAAAGCTGGCGAATTACAAATCAGTTGATTCCGTTACTAATGAAGATGAAGTTATCAATTATCCAACAGAATTTTTAAATTCGCTGGAATTGCTCGGCTTACCACCTCATAACCTGCAAGTACAAATCGGATCAGTAATTATTATGTTACTGAATATAAACCAGACACGTCTTTGTAAAGGCTTGCGTTGAAGAAATTATTAAACAATGTCATCGAAGCCACAATTTTGAAAGGGAAGTTTGGAAGGGAAAGAACAAAGGCGAAGATGTTTTAATCCCACGCATCCCTATGATACCGAAAGACATGCCATTCAGCTTTAAGCGTTTAGTTTCCAGTGCGGCTTGCATTTGCAATGTCAATAAATAAATCGCTAGGGCAGTCGCTAAGTGTATGTGGCATCAACCTAGAAAATCCATGTTTTTCACATGGCTAATTATATGTCGCCTGATCCCGTGTCTGAAAACTATCAACATTAATTATTTATGCGCCAGAACATAAAACTAAAATATATTTTATCAAAAAGCTTTAGAATAGAGAGAAGCAGTAAAGGGTAGAGAGACTATTAGTTGCTTTCTAGAGCGCGCGTGGTATTGACCTCAGTGTTTACTTAAAAATGCCAAGGTGTTCAATAGCGATTTGTAAAAATATTAGTGGAATTATTGAATCCTATGGAAAAAACACTATTATGAAAATATACATTTTGTTTTTTATTTAATTAAATTAGTAAAGTCCTTTTCAGGTATAGCGAGACCAGGGAATTATGGATTCATTTTTATATGGAGGATATTATAGATTGTAGTTCAAATTGAATAGGTAATCATAACTAAGATAGGTCAGCTATACAAAATAAAGTAGTGCATCATTGCTACGCTAAGGCGGTACAAAGTTTGCCGGGTCCGCTAGTTTAGTATAAATTCTGAAGTTTTAGGTTTTCAAATTATAATTTAAGTGACTATTTTTATTTATTTCAGGTGTTCAAACAAGTTCAAATACACAAGGGCCAATTGAAGATGCACAGCTGGCATCAGACTGCATCATAGAATTGGATGTAGTTGAAAGTCTTGAGAAGATTGATTCGTCAACAAAAAAAACTATCATAACCAGATTCAACTCCTCTTAAGGATGTTGCAAGCACACCAAAAATAAAAAAAAAGATGTGCTTAACCGAAACCAAAAAAAATGACTTAAGTGCTTCAATAATAAAGAGAAAAGACTAAAAACAAGCCAACAAAGATGTCATTACAAAAATGAAATTGGAAACATTAGATCAACAGCGACAACAAAAATTATTAAAATTAGAAAAAAACAAGATTTTATTTGATTTGGACATAAAATTAAAAAGAGTTCCTTTAGGAAATTCCAAAATTGATCTAGAATGTAAAAAAATGAATTGTGATTAGTACAATAAATAGACACCTCTTCAACTTTGTCTTTTATACAGTTAATGTCAGTGAAATGTTTTAACTCAGCAAATTCTCTTTGACGCTTGTAACTTTGAGAAAAGAAACCATATTTTACTATTTGATCAAAATTTCTAGGCACCATTTTGCAAGCATGGCTAGCGCTTACTGCTGCAGAGTGGCAAACATATTTTATAAGCATTTTGGGTTAACTTCTTTAATTTTATTTCCGGTGCCTGTTTTAGTATTAAGTTTTAATTTTAAAAAGAAGATTTACTATATAAAACAACAATAGAGTTTTTAAAGTACAAATGTGTACAACTAATTTCAGATATTACAATGTACTAGTTTGTGAAGTTCGAAAAGTCAAAAACTAAAGTATTTATTATCCTAATTGCTTCTCTTGAAGATGAAATTGGAAAACAATGTGTATTTAAGTTAACTTTTCAGATTCTTACACAATGCTTTAATGCAAATATAAATGTGGTTGCTACAGGGTGTGACATGTGAACTTGTAGTGTCCAAAGAGCCTTATCTTCCTATGTTTGAATAGCATTATAATTAATGTGCCTAAGGATTCATTAAACCAACCGAATATGAACTTTGGTTTTATTCATATCCATTACATGGCGACCCTTGCAGTTTTAAATCTCGGGCGCGTACGTGGTTATTAAACATTTAAAACTTTTTAATTCGTAATGAATAGTAAAATAAAACAATACTGCAATACAGACAAAAGATCGAGGTCCAGTTACAGTCTAGGAATCATACAACTTCTCCTAAGATGTCTAATTACTTACAAGATGCACCAAAAAATAAAAGAAAATTTATAAAAAATACAGAGAAGAATCTATTTGTTACTTTTTTGTTTGTTCATATAATTTTAGAGCGGCTATTAAAAAAAAACAAGGAAAACAGCATAAAGAGAATGAAAAACTTATTAACAAAACTTAATAGTAGTTACAAGTGATTCGTGCTGTCACGTAGCTGTTAAAAATAAATCTATATTATATTGTTCTTGTAACAAATGCTTTCCATCTGTCAAGAGCAATCGCGATCAGCTATAATAATTTAATTAAAATAAATAACAAATTAGTGTATTTCTACAATAAAATCTTGAAAAATTAAAGCTTAATCATTCATAGTTAAAGTGTAAAACACAAAACTTATTTTAAAGTGCTTAAAAAGAAAATATTTAAAAGTCTGAAAATGTGGCACTGACCACTATTTGTGCCTTAGTAAAGTATTTTTTTTTATTTGAAAGTTTGGAGCTATAGCCGAATTCAAATATTAATAAAAATGAATTCAACCTTTGCAAATGTTGACTTCAGTACCATTACCATAAGAAAAAAGAACCGGGCAATATCCACTGAGTCGGTAATGTCATTTGAAACGTCCACCTCAATTTATCAAGTTATAAACTTATTGGAATTGTGTACTATAAGCGACAACTAGGTTAAAGATCTACATGAAGAAATTAACTTATCAAAATGCCAACTAGAAAGTGCTCATAAAGAAATAGAAAACCTGATCCTAGAGAATAACTCTTTGAGAAAAGTCCATGCGGAGCAGAGTAAGAACATCTCGGTATTATACAACTAGCTACGGATACACCGTCAAATAGAACAACATCCGAAAGAATGAAGTGATAGAATCATTAAAAAGGCAAAACAGTGATAATAATAGTAGAAATATGTGTGTTCGTCTTTTTTCTCAAGTCAGTCAGCTCCAAGACTTACAAACAAACCTCGGCACTATAAAACATTTCACCTAAATTAACTAATACCTTCTAGTCAATATTGGATAAATAAAACTGTTCCTCTACTTATTAAAAGTTATTTAAAATTTCTTAATCTACAGCCATATAGTTAGTTACCAATCTATAATTAATCAACTGTTTAACTTTTCTTATGAATGTTTAACTAAAATGCCCAAAATTATAAAGTTAGATATAGAAAAAGATTCAGCTAGCGCTAATCATCAATTTAATAGTGTAATATATAAATATATAATAAGTGGTCAGAATGTCATTTGATTTCACTGATGCATCCAAATCTGATAGTAATGTTGGTGTGGGCATATTTCATAAGCTATATAACATCAATCAAATAATAGAGCAAGACTTTTACTTGTTGAGGGATTGAAATCAGCAGGAAATAAAACTACATTTTCAAGAATTAAAGACGACATAACTGAAATCGATTACATTGACATTGTGTTCTTCTTGCCTAAGCCTGTTGAACAAAGAGATCATGTCGTATTCCCGTTTGATGTAAATATAATCAGTTCCTACCTACTGTAACCAACTAAATGATTATTTTATAATAACATTTTTGTTAGAAATTCTTATTTAAAGTTTTGATCTCTTTTTGTGATATAATTTGTCGATAAATAAGACAATATGTTATTGCTATACTACGGCCGTTCAGAGAATGCGTTCCTGACACGTTACGATAAAAATATTATTGCTGGTTGTTTACCGTTTTAACAATTGATGAGCATTAAAATAATTAAAATAAATAGTTAATATTATAATATTGAGCCGAACTGAGTGTCAAATAACTTGGTAAACAATATTTTTCTAAATCTAAACTGTGCTATTACAAGGTTATGTCAGCGCTTTATATTAGTAGTGCTGTGCTAACAATAACAGGCAATAATAGTATCGTAATCTGTTCTTACACAGTTATACTTCATAAAATAATACGTTTTGTTTTTCTTTTTAAGAATTTAAAAATTATAGACTATAATAAGATAACTTTTATTAAATACAGGGTGGGCCAGTGCTAAGTTCACTTTTCATTGGCTAATAGATCGTTGGTCGCGAGGGGAAGCGGGGAGCGGGGTATGTCATTAAGTCACGCGTGTTTTGCAGTTTTAGTCACCATGAATCCGTTTACTGGAGAGCATCGCGCGTTCGCTGTTCGAGCGTTTTACGAAAATGGTAAATCTTACATTACTGTGCGACGTATGTTCCGAGTGAAATTCAATTTAAGCAGTATCCGGCAGTGTCCTAGTACTCAGTTAATTAAACAATGGCTGAAAAGATTTGATAAAACCGGTTCAACGCTACCAATGAGGCGTCAAGGTCAACCCCGTACCGCACGCACGGTGCAAGCGATTGAAGAGGCTAATCAATCTGTGCGAGAAAATCCATAACTCTCTACGCGACGACGTTCGGCGGCTTTGGGGATTTCACGAAGCAGTTTGAGGCGAATTTTGAAATTTGATTTAAAGCTTCACCCATATAAGATACAGTTGGTTCAAGAACTTACCCATGATGACCATACAAAAAGGGCGTAATTTGCCACTTCCTTGTTAGAGAGATTTTCAAATTTCGAAAACATCCCTTTTTCGGACGAAGCCCACTTTCACCTTAACGGCTTCGTCAATAAACAAAATTGCCGTTACTGGAGCGCTGAGCAGCCTTCGCGCAAGCACCAAAAGCCACTTCACAGCCAGAAACTGACGGTTTGGGCGGCCATATCACCTAAAGGCATCATTGGGCCTTATTTTTTCGAAAATTCTCGAGGCCTTTCAGTTAATACCGACCAATATGTGATAATGCTGCAAGAGTTTTTAAGGCCAACTCTTGCTGGGCTGCAAGAATACAACTCCCAGACTTGGTTCCAGCAAGATGGCGCAACTTGCCACACATCAAACGCTAGCATGAACGTCGTAAAAGAGATGTTCCCCAATAAAGTTATCTCGAAGAGAGGCAACATCGAGTGGCCACCACGAAGCCCAGACCTGTCCCCACCTGATTTCTTTTTATGTGGATTCTTAAAAGACAAGGTGTACTCCAATAAGCCGAGGACAATAATAAATTTAAAAGAAAATATCCAAGCGGAAATGGCCGCCATATCAACAGCAACGTGTCGGCAACAGCGCGTTTTTGAAAATTTTCGATTCCGCTTGGAAGAGTGTTTGCGGCGAGATGGAGAACATCTAGACGATGTAATTTTCAAAAAATAAAATTGCATTAGTAGTAGGTTAAGTTACTTCTTAAATAAATACTTTAAGTACTATCAGTCTTTTTTTGTATAAAATTCAAAAGTGAATTTAGCACTGGCCCACCCTGTATAAAAATAAAACTACGACCAAACCGAACGCGCGAAAGAAAGTACCATTTTTATATTTATGTTGAAAACGGTAAACCCAAATGGCGTTTTGGGCCGCCATTTTGTGACGCTAAAACTAACTAAAATCGTCTGTTGTCGTTTCGTCCGCATAGACCACGTTCTACAAGTGTTTTCGATCTGTTTTTATTTGATAACCCGGCTTTCGTTTAATGGACTGTTTCTGCTTTTCAAACTGACAATCGGACTTCGATTGTGCTTTTGTGATTTTTGGTGCATAATAATGCCTAAACGTGGACAAATAATGAAAAGTGGAGCCCGTGAGTTAATCATCAAGCTGCAAGATTACTTTGAGCGGGAGTGGCAAAATGGCGGACCCCTGGTACGTCGAACAAGTACAAGAACGCGTCTGTTAGACGCTTGGAGTTAGCAAACGAACGATAACAAATATTAATAAAGAAAATTTCGGCTCTACTGGCAATGAAGATAAATTTTACGTACTCCGAAGAAGAAACATAGAACTAAACCCGTGACAGATATTGACGCCGATGCAATCAGAAATCATATATATGGTTACTATTCCAGAAATGAATATCTCAACAGGAAGAAGCTTTTGGCATCGTTAAGAAAAGCTGGACTGTTTAGCGGGGGTAAAACTGCTTTAACCAAAATCTTAAAAGATGTTGGTTTTTCGTATAAAAAAACAGACAAAAGAAAAATTTTATTTGAACGATACGACATAATTTTAAAACGGATAAGTTTTTTGAGAGAAGCAAAAAGAAATGATATGTGGGATAATGTCGTGTTCATTAACAAGACATGGCTAAACGCCAATCACACGGTTTCCCGTTCTTGGACGGATGATACACAAGCGTCGACGTTGAAAGCACCAATGGGTAAGGGCTCCCTGATAACACAGGTCAATAAAAAAAATTTTTTTTTGAGTCTGTCATTTACTGTACATTTTCTGATTATATACATCGAAATGTAAACAGAAACTCATTAATAAATAAATATAGTTTGCTTTTGTACATATATGGTGTTTTGGCAGATTTTTTTTAAGAGACGTTTCATTAATGAAGCAAAAGAGGGGCGAGGGGGACTGTGGGTGTGAAGCGGGAAGTGACAGATTGTCACGGCAGTATGCGCGTGCGCGTTTTAAAGACATAACCTATTTTATGTGTCGGGAGACCTAAAAATGTCATCCAGAAAGTGTAAAAACGACGTCGACTCTTTTTACTATATTTGCGGTGAATTCATTAAAGTGAGAGCCAAAAAAATTAGGTTATCATCAAATGTGACACTTTGTGAAGCTTATGAAGCTTATTTTAACGTGCCCGCACGGAGCCAATATAAAATATGGGCCCCTCACTTCTCCTGTTATTACTGCAAAAACACTTTAGAAGGTAATAAAATACATCTTATATTTAAAGAACATTTGTATATTTTTAAAATATACATTAAATATGTCATTCCTTTATTAATGATGTTATTTTTTTTCAGCCTGGTACCGAGGAGAAAAAAAAAGGATGAAGTTTGCAGTACCAAGAATATGGAGAAAGCCTACTGATCACATCAATGATTGCTATTTTTGTCTTGGTAATCCACGTTAACATCACGCTGGCAAAAATGCCAAGAAGATCCAATATCCAAATCTACCATCAACATCTGCTCCAGTACCTCACAGTGAAAATTTTCCAGTCCCTTTTAGTCCAAATGTGAAGGCACAAGAGTCTCTACCGCTATCACAAATATCTAGTAATAGCAGAGGCAGCGAGTTCCTCATCGAACCACAGTCTGTTCAACCACATCTCATTAATTCAGAACTCAGAAGAGATTAATGACTTAGTAAGAGATTTAAACCTACCTAAACTTAAAGCAGAAATATTAGCTTCACGGCTAAAACAGTGGAATTTGCTCATGAACGATGTTAAAATAAGTGACCAAAGAAAGCGTCATGAAATGAAACATGAAATGTTGTCATCTGGATTTTTCACGAAAACGGACTTTGTTGCTGCAATGATGTGAAAGGTTTGTTTGATGCAATCGGAATCCCATTCATTTCTTCTGAATGGCGCCTTTTCATCGACAGCTCTACAAGAAGCTTAAAAGCAGTTCTTCTTCACATTGGAAATAAATTTCCATCACTTTCTCTGGCTCATTCTGTAATACTCAAAGAAAATTACGAAAGCGTTAAAATGGTCCTTCAGGTTTTAAAATATGACGAGTACGCCTGGCCAGTGATAACATTGTTACCTTTGTTTATGGGATAGTAGAGCCGATGCTCTTCACTGCCAGCAGCACTAATGGCCTAAACGGAGTAAGTTTCAAATCGGACAACATAATGTCAAAAATAAACCAATTGTGGAGCCTGATCGTGTTTTAATGCCTCCACTGCACATAAAATTAGGTTTTATGAAGCAGTTCGTAAAGGCTCTTCCTCAAGATTCTGAGGCGTTTCAATATTTAAGATAATTTTTCCCGAAATTGTCAGAGGCTAAAATTAAAGCTGGTATTTTCGTCGGTCCACAAATAAAGAAAATAATGGCGAGTGAAAAATTTTTAGAGCTCCTGAGTACCCATGAGAAACAAGCGTGGCTCAGCCTCAAAGCAGTTATCGATAGCTTCCTTGGAAACAAGAGGGCTGAGAATTACAAAGAGGTTATTTCTAATATGCTTGACAGCTTCAACGTTATGGGTTGCAGAATGTCACTTAAAGTGCACATGCTACATGCGCACTTGGATAAATTTAAAAATAACATGGGTGAATATTCAGAAGAGCAAGGGGAGGGCTTCCATCAGGATATCATGAACTTTGAACAACGGTATCAAGGACAATATAATGAGAATACATTTGGGGGCTCATACGAGAATGTCCTGACTTTCACAAACGAAATACCAAAACTCTTAGATTATAAAACAATAGGCAGTTGGAGCGCGTAGAACACAAGAGTGAAGCCACCAAAACGAATCCAAATTCAAAAGCGAATACAATATCTTATCAGTAGCGAATAAGCTAGCTTACGCCACGCACGTGTAGACATCTCGCAAGAATTTACAAGTTGTTTCTTTAAAAATGCTGTCGTGCGTCATTAAACATTGTAATAGTTGTTCCCAAAAACAAAAGAAAGAGGATGGAATATCTTTTCACAAGTAGGAACGGTTTATTTTAAAGTTTTATTATTTATTTACGAAATAATTTTATGACATAACTCGGAACACAAAACCTCAATAATGCTTTAACATCAATTATTAATGTTGCCAGTTTACATCAAAAAAATTGCCTTTGAATTAGGGAAATGTGCATTAAGCTTAAAAAACTCGCAAAAATGGTGGTTAGTTGTATTTAGAAACATATTTATTATTTCAGCTGGTTTTTTTTGGTTTTGCATGCTTTAAATCTGTACTATATCAATTAATAACTTAAGTAAGTAAGTAAGTAAAATAAGTATCTTCACGCCCATATCCCCGAAGAGGTAGGCAGAGGTACAACCAAGGCACCCACGACTAACCGAAGACACTAAGTCCCACAATGTGATAGGTGGCAAGCCTATCGCCAACCGGGCACATTTCCAATCCCGACCAACATTTTTTATTAGAAAATTGGAAAAATTCAATTTTCTTTGTGTTGGCCGACCCGGGATTCGAACCCGGGACCTCATGCAGTCAAGTCCAACACCTGAACCGCTAGACCACAGAGGCGATAATATAATATAACAAAATATATATAAAAAAATAAAAAATATTTTTTTTAATTAAAATGTATGCTTCCGAGGTGGTTCCATTGGTATCAAGTTATAATCCGATGACAGGATTCTCTAGGAAATTGAAAACTTTATAAACTCAAACTTTATAACAAACTGAACTGAATAGTGTATTTGTTGCGTGTTCATGTTTTATTCATGTATTTTCGCCTGGGAGTCATAATTTTATACTACTGTACAGATAATGGAAGCACACATAACTCTTTGATGGTCATGATTTGCGGGATTCGAAAAGCTTTACCGATTTAAAAAAATATGATCAATGTTATTATATTTCGTCACTTATAATAATACTTTTGTAGGTTGCCTACGGATCCAACTTTACGGGATGAATGTGTTACTATTATACGTCAAAGCAGGCAACATACTGGTTACCTTCAAAATTTTGCGTTGTATGCTCATTGCATTTTAAAGAAAATAATATGTACTTCACCGACAAAGGTCGACGATTGATTAAAAAAACATCAAAACCAACTGAAAATGTATGCACATTGCGACCATTACCAGAAAAATTAAGTATTTCTGAGGATTTTACAGAAACAATAGCAACAGCAGGCCAAGCTGGACCTTCAAACGTACTGGAGGTTAGTAAACTACCTGAAAAGGATGACCAATTAAAAGATTCGGACCTCGACTCTATATTTGATACGCCCAAAGAAAGTCAACTAAAAAAAGAATTAAGAAAACTTAAGTTATTACTTATTGCTGCAACACGGAAAATAAAGACATTGCTCCAAAAATCTTGGCGACTTAAAAAAAGAAATGTCTCACTAAAAATATTTTAAAAGATTTGAGAGATAAAAACTTTATAAACTACGACACTCACCAACGGTTACGCGAAAATGTTGTAGCAACTGAGATTCTCCACAACTTACAACTGCGAATTTCTGGTAAAAAAAAATGAAATACACTCCAATCATAAGAAAATTTTGCCTAACGTTAAATTTTTAGTCTCCGAAAGGATATGAATACGTTAGAAAAGCTTTTAATAGTTGCCTTCCTCATCCTAAAACTATAATGAAATGGTATATCCACATCAAAAGCGAACCTTGATTTACGCAAGAAGCTTTCACAGCTTTGAATAAAATGACAGAAGTTTCTCCTTATAAAGTTATATGAGGACTTATGTTCGATGAAATGGCATTACGCCAGCAAAAGCTGTGGGATGGTAAACGTTACATTGGGGTTATTGATATGGGCGATGAATTAACAGAGTCTACAACGTTGGCTTCTCAAGCATTGGTATTTATGTTAGTCGGAATAAACCAGCGGTTCAAGATACCCTTAGGGTACTTTTTGACAAACAATTTGACTAGGGAACAAAAATCTAATTTAATTAAACTTTGTCTCATGAAATGTCACGAAGCCGGAGTTAAGGTTGTATCACTAACATTTGATGGGCATGCTACTAATTTTAATGCCATGGAACTACTTGGTTGCAGAATAACTGATACGGCAAATATGTCAACAACGTTTCCACACCCCTCGGATGCTAGCGAAGTGGCATGTTTTTTAGATCCAAGTCATGTAATTAAATTACTTCGAAACCAACTAGAAGCAAAGAAAGAGTTTTTAAATAAAAATGAGCAAATTGTCAGCTGGAACTTTTTAGAAAAACTTAATAATTTGCAAGAGGCTGAGGGCCTTCACCTGGCAAACAAACTTTCTAAGAGACATATTTCCTTCAGAAATCAAATAATGAAGGTAAAACTTGCCACACAAACTCTTAGTAGAAGTGTTGCGAATACTTTGCAGTTTTGTAGGACGGAATTAAATATTCCAGATTTTGAACGATCGCAACCTACGGAAGAATTTGTTCAATTAATGAATCTTTGATATTTTTAATTCGCGAACTATAGCTCACTTTGACTATAGAAAACCAATAAATAAAGGAAACAAAGCTGAGATTTATGCCCTACTGAACCGGCTTCAGGAATACGTACAAAACTTGCAACTAAAAAGCGTCACAAAAAGAAAAGTAATGAAAGATGGTCGACCAACTTTCATTATAACGCGATTTTATAAAAGGGTTCTAGAAACAAAATGTAAGCCTGGTTTTGTTGGAGCTTTAGTGAACATTTCAAGTTTAAAGTCACTTTATGAGCGTTTAATTGAAAACGAAAAATGTCTAGTATATTTACCTACCTACAAACTTAGCCAGGATCATCTGGAAATATTTTTTGGCAACGTCAGAATGCATGGGGGCCATAGTGACAATCCCAACGTAAAACTATTCAAGGCCATATATCGCAAATTGTTAACGCATTTAGAAATGAGAAGTTTGGAAACAGGAAACTGCATTGCACTGGAGAATATAGCCATTTTAACGTGTACTTCCTCAACACAAATTATGAATTCTACAACTACTTCGTTCCGACACGACGATACTGAGGACACTGAAAGTATTTCATTACAATTTTTAAAGGACTTGCCTCCAGAACTAAACAATTTAGCACAGCATTTGGATGTGCCAATTTTCAATGAAACCAGAAAAGTGATTGTTGGATATATTGCTGGGTGTGTTATACAATCCGTCAAAAAAGAAATCAAATGTGAACCTTGCGTGACTCATTTGGTTTCTACGGAAAAACAAGACTTTCATAAGTTGATTGACTTAAGGAATAAAAGAGGTTTGATTTTTCTTTTCGCAGACACTTATAAATTATGTGCAGCGGCTGAAATCGTTATACGAAAATTATAAAAAGAAGATGTTTTAATAATAACAGAAAATGATTATCGATATGTAATTTCCCAAGTTTTAAAGACTTTTATCGGTGAGAATACGATTTTTATAAAATTAAATGATGATCATTTATGCTACGGACTTGATCACTAAGTTAATATAATTAAAAAAAAATAGAAAAATATTTAATGATTCGATTGCACTATATAGCAAAAAAAGAAACAAATGCTCGATGTTTTGACGGCAAACGTCAATATTACAAGAAATTGGAGCAGCACAAAGGTTGTTAATAATATGTAGGTATGTTTCGTAGGTTACAATAAATATTTTCTAAAGCCCATTTTTTTTATTAAACCAAATATTTTGCTTATATATTTTTTTATTTAGCATTATGAAGGGGATAACATTTCCATTTAAAATCTTTATTTCTATGATGGATAAAGACACTACATGTTTGAGAGATATCATATTTGTATTTAGAAAACAACTAACAAGACATGCAGTAAAATCCAGAATTAACAATTAGGATGAAGTAAACATTTATTATCATAGTTCAACTAAATATCAACCCAACCAATCATTCAATTGCAACTTATTTTACGTTTATTGTTCTGTTCACATAGAACCTACACAATTTCAATGTATTTCACTGTTTTTTTTTTTTATATATAAGAGGAGGCAAACGAGCAAGTGGGTCACCTGATCGAAAGTGATCACCGCCGCCGACGGCCATCCGCAACACCAGGAGTATCACAACAGGACAGTGTTTACCTACTCTCGACAAAAATCGAAAAATAAAGTGGGTGTTTTGCGCATATGTATCTGGCAACATTACGCACACAAAGATACACGTGTACCGACAATGCAGTTCCTAGTTGCACGCACACATGAAATGCTACGCGGCCTCACTGCGTTTGTTACGTTTGCTCCATCTGCCTATTGTTTTATAATCTAAGCCAAAACTGTTCATTTTCAAGCTATAATTAAAATTAACAAAAATATATAAAAATAATAATTTAAATTGAAACGTAGAACTTTTTTGTATATTTTCCATAAAAGTTGATTTTTTGTTCTGGTAGCTACAAAAGCAAACTTTATTAGATAAAAAGATTTTTTCTTTCTTTAATTAGGCATAAGTAATCAAAATCAGAGGTACAGAACTCAGACTCAAAATTCATGTTGACCTGTGTAATATGCCACGCAGGTTCTGCAAAATACAAAAATTGTGGAGAACGCGTTACTCGCATTTCAATCAAAAACCACAAATGACTACCACGAGGAAACGAATGCCACTACATTTAAAGAGTGGTTCCAGAACGTGCTTTTGCCCAGCCTACCAGAGCCTTCTGTTATATTCATGGATAATGCCTCCTATCACTCGGTTCAGGTACAGAAATCACCTACCCAAGCTAATAAAAAAGAAGAAATGGTGGCTGGGTTACAAGCAAAAGGCATTGACGCAAATATGCAGATGCTGAAAGCAGAGCTAATTAAATCAGTTAAAAAAATAAAGCGGCAAATGTGCGATACGAAATCGATGAACTGGCTCTGGAGTACGGTCATCGCGTTCTAAGAATTTCACCGTATCGTTGCCAATATAACGCGATTGAGCTAATCTGGGCTCAAATAAAAGGTTACGCCACCCGCCACAATACTTCCCCGCCATTCAGCACGAAAAAGATGATGACCCTATTAAAAGAAGCCTGCGGGAAAGTCACAAGAGATGACTGGGCAAAGGTTGTTGAAAAGACTAAAAATCTAATTGTGGAACATTTTGACCGAGATATCAGGTATGATTTTGTTATCAATAATAATATAATTATACATGTAGGCGAAGATAATGATGAAGGCATCACTTCCTCAAGCGAATCGGAGTCTGATTAAAATTCTGTACGCACATTCAATTCAATGTACTTTATTACATAGAAATACAGATTGTAAATTTGTAACAAAGAATAAATAAAACAATTTTATTAATATTACCCTTTTTTGGATTCCACTTAAATAACTAAAATATAAATTTTAAATTATTCCGCCAATTTAAAACGAAAATAATCTTAAAAATAACGCGGCGGTTCATTTTGGAGGAACGGTAACGAACTCTGTGTTATGTTGTGCCCATCACTAGTCGTGACTAACTGATAGGTGTCAGGAACGCATTCTCTGAACGGCCGAACTTTAGGGGTACGTAAATTTAGTTTTACGAAATAGATGCCATAAAAGCGAAATCTGAATTTTATTTGCGATAAAAGCGAAATTTCAAAATTAAATACTTTCGCACCTTTCTACGTTACGTGCTTTCAAATGTTGATCAGACGCGCTTTTTAACAATTATTTCGTCGATACCCGGTTCGAGAGTAACGCCGGCGTTCCCGCTCATGCGCGTATGGTATAGTTGTGTTACTAACATCAATATGGGCCGCCCGAAAGTAGAATTATCTGAACGAGTAAAAAAGTTCAAAGAGGATGGCTTGTATTAAAGCGATACTAGCATCTTAATGTGCAAATACTGCAACATGCGTTTTGAAGGAGAGAAGTTAGATACTTTGAAGAAGCACTACTTACTGAAGAAGTTACTCATTTAGGAAAGAAATCTTATCCTCAACCAGGGTGGTCTGGAATAAAAAGTCAATCTACAATAGTTGGTGCTTTTGAAGTGCAAAAGCGTGCCAATACGGAAAAGAGGATATTGTGCTTGACACTGTAAACATGTATTTGAAAGCAAATATTCCGTTGAATAAAATAGATCATCCAGCTGTTTATAGTTACATGGAAAAATATGTGCCAGTGCTGGTAGCCTGTCTTCTGGAGATAATTTCAGATGTAAATAGGTACCACAGTGCGGTGTTTCGGAGAAAGATGAAATAAAACAAAAACTAAAGGATCAGCCTGTAGTTGTGGTGGCCGACGAAACTTCTGACATACAAGGCAGATGTGTCTGTGCAGTTTAACTTAAAACTGTCTCTTCAGAACCACAACAGTCTTGTTTCTTAGCAGGTGTAAATTTTTTAGACACTGCCAATGCTTCCACTTGTTCTCAAGCAATAATTGATACTTCAAAAGAATACAAAACTCAATACTCTCAAGTACATGGTTTGGTGTCTGACTCTGTAAAGTAAATGTGTGCATGTTTCAACTTGCTAAAAATACTACTGGGTGACCATGCACTGCACTTTCAATGCTGGGCGCACAAAGTGAATCTTGTGGGTGACATTTTGTAAAAGAATTTAAGGAACTGAACTCTATTGTGGCCAAGACAAAGTCAGCCTTTTTGCATTCTAGTAAAATGAAAAGTTTCTATTTAAACTTTCTGAGACAGCAAGTTCCACAATTAACTCCAAAACTTTACGCTACGCCTGTTGTAACCAGGTGGAATTCTTGGTTTAAATCTGTGATTTATTTGAATGAATATAATGCTGCAAATTATCGATTTTCTTAATGAATACGAAGACGACAATTCTAGCACTATTTACCTCAAAGAATGTTTTGAAAATAACACTCTAACGAGTAAAATTCAAGTTCAACTTACATTTGTACCAGAATTCTGTCCGAAAATAATGAAACTAATTGACAATTTAGAAGGTTCATACTATTCGTTTGTACACATTTTGTGGAGTAAATTAGAAGATTTGGAATCCTATCTTCAGCGTCAATGTGAAGGCTCTTTTGGCTAAAAAACAATGAATATTTTATCAACCGAAAATTTTATCGATCACAGCATGATGTTGCAGACCGCAGCTCAAAAGAGCTTGGATAAATTTTTGGTACACATGGGACCGAATCCAACAAATAGCACTCATTTGTAGATTATTTTGTCCATCGGAAGCAGCAAATGTGCCCTCTTCTTCTCTTAATTCAAATTCCATATTGGAAAGTTTCGCAAAACTCCCGTTTTTCAAAAGTGTACCACAAGAAGAACTAATTGACGGGTACTATCATTTTCACAGACAATTACTTCGATTGGTCGGCCAAGAAGCTCCTGTAGATGTAATGCAAATTTTAGTTGCATCAAAATCTTGCTACCCTTGATTTGCAAAAGCAGCTTTTGTCGTAACTGATCGCAGGCAACCAATGAAAAATGAAAATGTAGAATTTACAATGTACAATGCTAGCCTTTAATTGAGTTTTATAACATTGTATTTTTTTGCGAAATAAATGCGAAATTTTCTATTTTGAGTTTTTTTAAATGCGAAATCACGATTTTTTTATTTGCGAAATTTACGTAACCCTAGTTATTGCCATTATGTTATTTCTTTTATTTTTCAAAAGCAGTGTTAGCTAAGACATACTTAAATGCTAAAAAAAAGCTAACAAATAAAGTTTAATACACAAGAGTTATGGTTTTTTTTAAAGTCAAAGTAACCCCAAGTATTGCTTGTATTAAGGATTACTTCTGATTTCCGTACTAAAATCCCCTTTATTTTTGTACGGAAATCAGAAGTAACCCCATTTTCAGTTCAGCTTTGAACATCATTATTTCATTTCTCTCTTTTCTTTAAAGGTAACTGATAGTATTAAAACAAGTGAAAAAAGTTGATGCTTAGATTTTTTTATTTTAATTTACAGCGTTATCAAAGATAAAATACATACAATTGAATTTTAATATTGATCAATGTCTCTCCAGTACCTTATTCGTAACTTAATTGGTAATACTTACCTTTTTTATTTCTTTAATAAAACGGATTTCGTTTTATAAAATAATTAGTAAGAGAAAATCAGGCTACAGCCAAGATATATAAGCACGGTAAAGGCAAAATTTTAAGTGACTTAAAAAGTGGTTTGTATACAAATGTATCTGATTAACGCCACATATCGCGCGTATATACTTCTTTTGTGATCACAGTTTGCATATCGTCCATGATGAAAACTTGAATAACATTTTGCTTGCTATGTTGCTGTGATTAACCCTGCAAAAAAATTAGTAGTTCATTAATTAATTAATTTACACTCATAATTTTTAACACACATACGGAAATTTGTAGCAACAGAATAAAAGTTTGAAGAAGTGGTTTAGAAAACTTGGCATGTTTGACTGACATCATCTATGACCTTAATTGTCTTCGCTTAACTATTCAGGGGGCTGACCTCGTATCTTTTTAGTAATGATCACAGTGTGTAGTGTACATCAAATAGCTGTCAAATCACGTGTTTTATATTTGCTATCTCCCGTGACCAACAGAAATACAATGGAGATAGCAAATACAAAACACGTCATTTGACAGCTATCTGACTTACACTTGACACAGTGGTCATCACTAAAAACATACTGAATAGCCCCGCAGATGGTAAAATTTTAACTATCTATTTTCTTAGTTTTCATTATTTTTCTAGGAAAAAGCAAAATCGGAGCACCTGTTTAATAATTTGTAAAAACGTAAAACATGTAGGGGAGGGGGCCTAAAGCGGGTACAGAAGGCAAAGTGAATACCGTAAAATGGGGCGAATAGGGATCGCGGGGGCACTCGGGACATGAAATAAGAATTTTTGGCATTGTCTCTGGTGTGTCTGAGTGTAACTTGATCTAAAATTTATTGATGCCTTTAGAATCAAGGTTAAATTTAGTGTTTGTTCTGGCAATACTATATTGTCTATAGCACATAATTAAAAAAATAAATGCTGTCAAAGTTAAAGCGTTAGAGTTGAACATTTCGTTGCCTTTTTAACTTTATGTTTATAGGAATACCAGTTCACTTTGTGTTAATTTTGCAGTTGTAAAAGAAATTCACGTATCCAAAAGGCTAAGAAAAGGTGAAAGGTAAGTAATTATCTACCGTTAATAATTGTATGTAACGTACTTTTGCATTACTGTGAATTAAAACGGATTTTGGGGTGACTTGGGATACCTGTCGGGGTGGATTGGGATAAAAATGAGGTGAGTAGGGATAAGATCGGGGGGAATCGGTGCACCAACGGGGTGTGTAGGAAAGTGAAAGGGGTGAACTGGGATGTTCTGGTAAGGGTTGTCAATTAACAATTTTATCACAAGTATTATATAAATGTTTCACATTTTTTTAATAATACATTTAAGTTTTTGAAACTGAAATAAACTGAACTGATAACGTAACTTTTTTATTTTTACAGGATGCCCAGGGTTTATAAACCAAAGCCAGGTGCGAAAAGTTACAAAATGTATGATAAAGAAATTATTCAAAAAGCAGTTGACGAACTAATAAAAACTAATAATTCTATAGTGAATATTGCAAAAAAGTATGGTATTTCTAAATCGGTTCTAGGCCGTCACAAATTGAGGTTTATGAAACCTTCTGGTGGTCAAACCGCCCTCTCTCCAGCTACTGAAAATTTTATTGTCGACAATCTTAACATATGCGCTGAATGGGGCTACCCATTAACTGTGATGGACTTACGATATATTGTCAAAATGTATCTTGATAATACAGGCGTCAATCATAAGAGATTTAGGAACAATCTTCCTGGACAAGATTTTGTTTATGGGTTTCTAAAGAGACAAAAAGATAAAATTTCGAAGCGAATATGTCAGAATATTAAAAGAATTAGAGGATCAGTATCCCCAACGATAATAAAAGAATATTTCATTGAATTACAAAAGTCCATTGAAAATGTACCTTTAACAAATATAATTAACTATGATGAAACCAATTTGGCAGATGATCCTGGCCGTAAGCAAGTTATAGTCAAACGAGGTTGCAAATATCCCGAAAGAGTAATTAACCATACTAAAGGGTCAGTATCCCTGATGATAGCTGCTACAGCTGATGGAGAAATGCTTCCGCCTTACGTAGTGTACAAAGCGACACATCTTTACGATACTTGGATCAACAATGGGCCAAGTAATTGTAGATATAATCGTATTGCCTCTGGATGGTTTGACGGTGTCATTTTTGCTGATTGGGTGAGGACATTGGTAATACCCATCTTGGACAAAAAACCAGGTAAAAAAATACTCATTGGTGACAATTTAGCGTCCCATCTTTCTGTGGAGATAATTAAATTGTGTCGTGACAAGGACATTCATTTCGTATTTCTTCCAAGTAACTCGACCCATCTTACCCAGCCACTCGATGTGGCATTTTTTCGCCCCATGAAGGTAGCATGGCGACAACTGTTTCCCTCGTCTATTAAAGATGTTGATTGACAAAGTCAAAATAAATTCTGAAAGCAACATTAAAGCTGGATTTAAAAAAACAGGTATTGTTCCACTAGACGTCGATGAAATTTTGACAAGATTACCCAAAGAACAAGAGTTCGAAATTGATAAAAAAGCTGTTGATGAATCTTTTCTTAAATATCTTAAAGAATTATGCTATGGCACTATGGAAGTAAAAGAACCGAAAAGTAAAAAGAAGTTAGAAGTGGTCGCCGGTAGGAGCGTAAGCGAAGAAGAAACGGTGAAACATGAGATAGGATCTATTAAAAAGATTATTAAACTTAATAATGATAAACAGGAAAAATTTACAACAGGAAAAGGAAAAGGTAAAGGTAAAAAGACTAATCAAATTTACCTACCCAAACAAAACGAACAGGATTACATATCAAATGTTGGTGATTTAAATAATGATAAAGAAAACAAAAACACAAACAATATTATTAACATCTGTACTCAAACACATTAAGGTGAAAAAAATCTGTTTGGTGATATAAATAAGAACAGCTACAAGATATCGCAAGAAACTTCTCTGGATATCTCAGAATTACCAATATTTCACATTGAAAATTTCGACATTAATGTAACGTCTGATTTGTTTGAAAATGTAAAAAACGCAACAGAAAATAATAATAATGTGCTTGTTGACGATCAGTCAATCCCAGATATTCCTATATATTTCCCCAATGACTTTGAATGTAGCGAAGTCATTGTTATGACTGAAAATAAGGAAGAGAATATAAAAAAAGAAAGTGAAAATAAACAGTCTAAGTAAAAATATTGTCCGATTTAAAACTGCGATTGCCGTTACCAAACAAAAAAAAACTTTTAAGTAAATCTAGAAATTATTGTAATAAAGCAGAAGATATTCTAAATATATTAAAAGATTGAAGCAACAGAGAAAAACTTGTTATAATTTTAAATGTTATGATGATTCTTTATAATATAATGTCAAGTTCCTAACTTTCTTTTAAGTATTATTTTATGTTTAAGCAAATAAAGTTCTTATGTTTTTATCTGTAAGTATATATTATAGTAAGTTTTTATCTCTAAAACTGCAAAACGTTTTTTATTGAATGTTAATATTTTTTCCCAGTCCTTAAAATGTTATAAAATCAGTCAAAAAAATTCCGTCAGTTACCACTATGTATCCAAAAGTTAAAAAAAATCCTGTAACCAAAAATTGCACATAGCCAACCCTAGCAAATTTCCCAATTGCCCTCACTAGTATCTCTACTGACCCCAGACACGGGGGGGATCGGGATTGCGCTCTTTTTTTGGTTTTTTGCTTTCAATTTAAAACTATTTGTTAAAAAACTCTTGTTGGAATAAACTATAAGGCACCGGAATGTATTTTATCTAAACATACTTGCAATTTTACTGACAAAAAACAGACTTATTAGATTGTAAACTTCGAAATCATCCCTACTCACCCCATTTTACGGTAATCATCGTTTAAATTACCTATCGGACCTCAAGGACATGACGAAAGACTCTCCCCTTCCCGCCTCGCCCCCACAGCATTAGTCCGGGCCGTATTGTGAACAAAGATTGTCGTTGGCAATAGAAAACACATATTTGGTGGATTTTGAAAAATAGTACATGGTAAGTTGTTTGTGTTTTATTACATTACATTTTTTGTTACAGACGGTGAATAAAGAAATATGAAAGACCTCCCAAGCATCATGGGATCAGAAAGAGTTGGATTGTGCATTACAAGTAGTGAAAAATCTTAAAAAATCAAGTAAAAGTAAAACTTGAGAACGTGTCAAAAACCATTCCTCAGCATACTAGGTGTCAATAGAGCTCTTGGAGAAGGTATAGCAAGAAAATTTAATACGGCACGTTTCCGAACGAACAGCCGTCATATCATTTATCAAGAAACTGAAATATTCTGAACCGCACTACTGCAGAGGTAGTAGTGAAAGACTCTACCTGCCTGCTTAACTTAGTATAAACAAATTATGGAAGATGTATAATATTCAGACTGTAAGTAATTTAACGGTAAAGAAAAGGCATTTTAGAAATATATTTAATACAAAATTCAACCTCGGATTCGGCTCTCCCCAAATAGACATATGCTTAGCTCAGTATGTTTGATACTTCGAAAAAATCAAATCAAGTACTGATGAGAAAACAATCAGATTCAATGATTTAGAAAAGAAATCATACAAAACGAGCCAAAGCTTTTTTTAATCACCGAATGTTTTCATTATGTCCTACGATTGCCAAAAAATATGTCTCTACCTAAAATACCTGATCAAAGCTCATACTAAGCGACACAATTTTTCGTCTATTTATTCCTCTACTCTTAGTCTAATTATAAATTTTTCTATTGTTATTGGATCCTCAAATTCACATTTAAATAAAAATAATATGTTTAGTTACGTGTAGATCGAAAATCAGTTTGCCTTAGATTCTAACTTGATCGCTTGTGCTATAAATAGTGAACCATTTGAGCAATACTGTATCCCCGCAAGAAACTGACACGATTAGATTAATGGCCGATGGCTGTGCAAGTCAAACTAAAACTTGCACAGTTATTGGGATGTACCAAAAATACATCACAGAGACACATAAAGAAAATTGAAGTTATTTTTCCCGTTGTGGTACACTCATTGCTGTCAATCGATCTCGTTTACGGTAGAATAGAGCAAGAATTACGAAAAAGAGATACAATATAGGAACCACGCGGTTAAACTGACATAATAAAACAAAATACCACTATTATTTCAGTCGAAAAAGAATTTGCCGTAAATTATTAGAAAGAAGCTGTTAAGAAGATTATAAAAAAAATAGTTAGAGGCATGTGCAATTTGTGTAATGTAAATATTTTGTCATAAAACGGTCAAAGTTAACACTTTTTGGAAACACGGTGATTAACCCTTTATAAGGCAGAGGAAATATTTTTCCCAACTTTTTCCAATATTTTTGGCTTAGATTGTAAAGGTACGGTTTTTATTCGTATGGCAATATTTCAATTGACTTTTAATTCAATATTTTTATCTATGGTGATGACAGGTCGCCATACTTTTTTTTCTTCGGTTGGCGTTCTCAATGTGAAGAACTGGTGAATTTTTGTACAACAAGATAAATCTTTATAAATCTTCATTTTCTGCAATTCAAAAACGGTAAGATGTTATTATTTCTTAAGATAAATGTTTATTCAATTAAAATTTAGGCATATTTTCAACTTGGGAATTTGCATAATTTGATTATATGGGTTGATTGTGGTGGGAAAAATATTCCCTTTGCCTTGGCACATGTAAATGTTATTTTTTTGTTTCTTGTAGATTTGTTCGAAAATGAGTAGAAAGATATTACAAGATTTGGATATAATCAACGAATTAAATGAGCTTTATGGTTTACTCGACGATCCCGAATCTGATGAAGAGACTATCCAAATAAGTACCGCAAAACTTCAAAGGATCTTAGAAAACTTTGATGAGCCTAACGATGGACCTTTACCACCTACACCCGATCCACCTAACAGTCCAGCATCCCTTGAAATTCAACCCTCTGTTGAATGTCAACCTAAACCATCAGTCGAATATGATCGCCCTAGACGAGTAGCAAGAGCCCAAGATTTACCAAGTTCTACTAGTACGCAGCAGACTACTTCAAGATCAGCATCTCCAGTAGATAATTCCCATTCAGATTCAGAAACTGACGATTCAGATGGCGAAGAGGAAACATGGAAAAAGACTAAGTGGACCACCTTTCGACCGGACCCTAGCGTTTACGATGAAATTTCCATTGCAGCCCGAAAATATGTTTAGCAGCCGTATTAGACCTGTGACTTTGTTCGAAAAATATTTTACTGATGAGGTATATGATTTGATAATATATCAAACAAACTTATATGCTGAACAGAAGAATGATGCAAATTGGACAAAATTAGATAAAAAGAAACTGAGGGCTTTCTTGGCTATTTTTATAATAATGGGGTACAACATCCTGCCTTCGATGGACCTTTACTGGTCTACAGACCCTGGATTCCGAGTAGACGAAATCGCAGGCATTATGACTATAAAACGTTTCAAGAAAATATTGCAACGTTTACATCTAAACGATAACACCCAACATCCAGAAAGGTCAAGTGAGAACTATGACAAACTTTACAAAGTTCGCCCGTTGTTGAATCTTATAAATCACGCTTGTCAAAAGAATGCCAAAGATTCCTCATCCAATGAAGCAGTATATGCCCCTCAAGCCCATCAAAAGGGGTTACAAAGTATGGTGCCGATGCGATAGTAATACTGGCTACTTATACGAATTTTACATCTACACTGGAAAATTAGAAGTGGGTACAGAAGAAGGATTAGGATTCAAAGTTGTGAAGATGTTGACAGAGAAACTGATAGATAAAGCATTGGAGGAATTTCATGTCATTGTGACATTTGATAATTTCTTTTGTGACTACAGTATAATGCAATATCTTTATGAGAATGGCATCTTTGCTACAGGAACCGTACGAAGGCACAGAAAAGAGCTGCCCAAACTTGTAAAATCTAACCCGAAGCTTCAAAAAGGGCAGTACAAATGGAGAGTCAAGGGCAATGTATATTGCCTGATTTGGAAAGATACTAAAGATGTCCTTCTAATGAGTAATCCATTCCATCCCAAGTCTGGCAAAACGACTATTTTACGGACTCAAAAAGATGGCACCAAGACAGCAATTGACTGCCCTTTAGCCATAAAGGAGTACACGAAAAGAATGGAAGGGATAGATCGCTTCGACCAGCTAAAAGGTACCTACTCAGTTGGCAGACGGAGTAAGAGATGGTGGGTCCGCATCTTCTACTTTCTTTTAGATACAAGTATAACTAATGCATACTTGTTGTATTGCCAAAACAGAAATGTGACAAAACTCTCCACTCTTGAATTCCGAGTATCTGTTGCCTCAGAATCCACTGACCAGTCTAGAGGACTGGTCAGTGGATTCTCGAACAGAAAACGACGTTCTGGTCTGGTAAATTACGTCTCCAGAAAGAAATCTTGTTTATCGGAGAACCGTCAAAAGTCCTTACACGTTATTGCCGAAGAAATTCGCTACACCAACGTTGGGGACCATATGCCGGTGGAATTGTCGAGCTACAAGCGCTGCAGAATGTGCAGCACTAAAGAAAAGGACAAACGTTCCAAAATAATGTGCTCAAAGTGTGGAGTTGCCCTTTGCATATTACCATGCTTTACTGCGTTTCACAAGGAATAAGTAATACAACATCAATCCGCTTCAATCAGACTTGGTGCCTATGACACCTAACCTACGTATCACGGGCAGAGGGAAGTGACTTCCCACCATGTTTTTTTTTTAATTTATTTTTTTTTTCATTTTCTGAAAAAGCTTAATAAAACTAATGTAAAACCATAATTACTTTTATTTTTCCGCCCCTAGATGCTTGTGCCTTTTAAGGGTTAAAGGAGAACTGAATTATACTATCGACACGGGAGTGTATAGAAGTGTTTGCAAAAAAAGACAAGTAAATATATCTGATATTGTCGCTAAAAATTGCAGAATATAGGGACTATGAAAACAACTAAAATCAAAGATGTCAATAAACTCCCGTTCTCCCCGACTCGGTAAATACTCATTGTTTAGTACAACCAACTCGAAATCTAATCACCGCTTAACAGTGTCAGCGTTTCTTACACTGAATTACCTAAAAATTATAAGCTAAATATGTTCGCAGATACAGTTACCACTCCCAACACCGTTAGCCCTTACTACAATATTCAAAATTCCTAGTAATTTGTTATGTCTTAATAAAATACATACAATTTAATACATTTTTTGTATTATTTCAATAAGTACGCTTTTACTATCTATAGTTGTACGCCTTCAAATAATATATCTTCTAGTTTTATATCACTACGTATTTTAATTTTATATGTCTAATTTAATTTCATTTACTACTACTTTATAATTATTAGTGTCCGACCGAAACCAAAACTGAAAACCAAAGTTCAGTAGTGACTTCAGTTTTGGCCGAAACAGAAACTCACGTGACCTTATATAAAATACCGTCAAATACCCAAATGTTGGTGCATTTTTAAAATGTTTCTACATTTTTAGGTATATTAAATAAGACACTTTATTTTTACTTTGTTGCAATCATTTACTAATGTAATTCAAATAAATGCTGCTATCTTAATTAACGTAATTTAACACTATTTCATTTAAAAGATGTAAAATAAGCCTTTATTTTGCTAATTCCGCGTAAGCAGTGTAACCGTTGTGGCAAATAATCCTCCAAACGACACAGAATGTGACAAGCCTAACTGACGTTCCCACCACCCACCTCCGCGACCAGAACACGACTATAGGAAGAGGAGAGGAAGAAGAAGAAAAAAAAACTATTTCATTTATCAAGCCACTAGATTTGCTCATAACAAGAAAACAAAGTACGGATTCAATATTTAACTAGGTATTTATAGTATTCAAGAACATAAATTAGAGAAACACATACATGAAATCAGTTCTATCAAAACATAACCTCCGATGAATGTTTGTGTCGACGAATGAAAGTGACACAGATACAAATAAAAATTATGGGAAAATAAATTAGGACGCTTCAAAACGGTTTTCAGTAAGGAACAAGAGAGTGAGCTAGCTGAATACATAAAGTCAATGCAACAAAGACTTTTTGGCATTACCGGAAAGGAACTCCGAGCTCTTGCTTATCAATTGGCTGAACGTAATAATATAAAAAAATCTTTCAACTCAGCTAGAGGGTTGGCTGGAGAAGACTGGCTCAGTGGCTTTTTGAAACGTAATCCAGATCTAACCTATAGACGGCCTGAGCCCACTTCGGCAGCAAGAGCAATGGGATTTAACAAGGTAGTTGTGAATGAGTTTTTTACATTATTGGAAGAGGTCGTAGATAAGTACTCACTGACACTAGATACAATCTATAATGTAGATGAAACGGGAATGGGAATAAGCACAGTGCCGAAAACTCAGTCCAAAATGTTGAGTTTAAAAGGTCAGAAGCAAGTTGGCTGTTTGTCTTCTGGAGAAAGAGGCCAGTTGGTAACAGCTAAAATATGTTTCAACGCTGCAGGTAATTATATTCCACCAATGCTTATATACGCTCGAAAAAAAATGAAAAATGAGTTGACGGATGTTGCACTAACTGGATCAGGAATTTGGGGAGTAGTCAGTGACAATGGCTGGATAACATTAAAAATATTTTTGTGTGGTTCAAAAAATTTGTTGATTATTCAAAGCCTACGAAAGAGAAGCCAGGGTTACTTATTCTGGATGGACATGCGTCTCATATCAAGAATATCGAGGTGATCGACTATGCAAGAGAACACAATGTTATATTATTGTATACTCCACGACACTGCACACACAAGTTACAACCGCTAGACGTTGCTTTTATGCGACCTCTGAGTACTTTTTATAGTGCAGAAGTAGAAAAATGGCTCCGGGAACATCTTGGACGTGTTGTAACGGCTTATCAAGTGGCATTGCTATTTGGTAATGCTTATCTTCAATCGGCAACAATGCTCACGGCCATTAATGGTTTCAGAAGATGCGGAATATGGCCAGTGGATAGAAATGTATTTACAGACGAAGATTTCATAGCTGCTGAGACCACTAATACTGAGAAAATTTTAGCGACCAAGAATTTAAATGCCACTATTACGAGGGCCAAACTGAAAGTTTTTAGAACTGGCAACTTAAAAGCATTATATTAAAAAAATAAGTTTAAATTTTGAAAATAGAACTC
>NJDC01000699.1:95252-105332 GCA_002245475.1 Calephelis virginiensis | reverse complement strand
GGTGCCGAGAAATGATCCAAAAATTTAACGGAGGTGACTCAAATGCTGTGTTCGACATACTAACGGGTGCCGAAAGCTGGATTTACTGTTATGATCCAGAAACCAAAAGAGTCTGCTCAGTGGGTGTTTCCTTCCGAAGAGTTGCCAACTAAAGTGAAGAGAGGTCGAAGTGTTGGAAAAAAGATGGTGGCCTCGTTCTTCGGAAAGATTGTCTTAGAGGATCAGAAAACGGTTAATGCAGAGTGGTACACTAACAACTGTTTGCCACTTGTCTTGGAAAAAGTTCGAGAGAAACGACCTCGTAGCAGGATCCTCCTTGATCACGACAATGCCTCGTGGCACACCGCCAGGCAAACGATCGACTATTTGGCGACCTCAGACGTGGAATTACTGGGTCACCCGCCGTATAGCCCCGACCTCGCACCCTGCGATTTTTATTTATTCCCGAAAATAAAAGAAAAACTTCGAGGAAAACATTTTATGGACGCCGAAGAAGCAGTGGCTGCGTTTCAAAACGCCGTCGAAGAGACCCGTAAGGCCGAGTGGGCAAGGTGCTTTTCTCAATGGTTCCATCGAATGCAGCGATGTATTGATGTAAATGGACGCTATTTTGAAAAGTTATAATGAAACTAATAACTTGCTAGAATGCTTAGTTTTTGATTTTCTAAGAACTTTCAGTTTGACCCTCGTACCTCCAAAATTGAACCTTTTCCAACAGCTGCCTCTTCAAATGTTGTAGAAACTACTGCCTCCAAAGATATCTATAATGAATATAACCCTACAACGTCTGACCTTTTATCCGATCCAAAACCATCAACTTCAGCTACGTTAACAACCGCTGAGATTATTAACTCTGAAAGAATTATATCCACTGAAAACCCCAGTGCTACTACATCTTCTGAAACACCATCTCTGATTACAGTTCCTCCTCCAAACCTTCTAGACAACGTTGTTTCTAGAAACACTATCGGTAATAGAGAAAACCAACCAATAACTGAATCAGCTATTTCGAAAGTTTTAGCTTTAGATGAGTGCACTCCCATAAGCCCTGACCGTTCACAAGATACCCCGGAAAGACAAATTGCAAGAAGCTCATTCTTAGTCAGTCCGACACAAATAATGCCCATACCAAAAGAAGTTAGAACCCAAAAAAGGAAGCAAAGAAAACGTGGTAAGACTGCAATACTGACGAAATCTCCATATAAGAATGAGCTCAAGAAAGAGTTAGAAAGTAAATCTAAGAAGAAGAATAATGAAAGTAAACAAAAAACTAAAAAAAATAAAAAGTAATAAAACTGAAAAAAATAACACCATAAAACCTAAAACTAAGAAGCGTAAGAAACAATACGAGACGGAGACTGATTTCTCTGCAGAAGAAGACGGGGATGACTCTTCCTGCATTTATTGTGGATACTTATATTCACAGTCAACAGAAGGCTGGGTGATGTGTAGTGTGTGCTATGGTTGGGCACATAATTCTTGCGCCGGAGTAGACAAGGACGATGACGGCGCACACATCTGTGAAAGATGTCAGCCCGATTAAAATTATATTAAAATATAATGCTCATTTTGCCCCGATTTAGAATAAAAGACTTATTGATTTTATAAAGTTTGATAATGCTTGCTGCTGCTTAATTAAGAATTATTCAAATAAACATATTGGTTTTCTAGATATTTTGGTTTTTATCATAACTATTCCATTTTGCCCCAGTCTCCCCAATATAATTTTATTTTATCTTGTATTTCATTTTAATGTTTTTGTCTTGTGAATCATTGATTATTTTTTAAGTTAAGTCATTTTAATTGTATTTTATAATTAAATTGTTTTCCAATGCCACTAACCTAATGTATAAATGTACTAGCTGCTACCTGCGGCTTCGCCCGCGTTTTCACAGAAACCCGGTGTGCGATCGGGATTTAAAATAGCCTATATGTTAATCCAGGTCACAATCTATCTGTCTTCCAAATTTCAGACAAATCCGTTCAGCCATTCGAGCGTGAAAGAGTAACAAACATCCATACATCCATACTTACAAACTTTCGCATTTATAATATTAATGGGATTGTTAACTTACTTATATAAAATTAATGTTAGTTCCTATAATTGAGACAACATTTACCATGTACTTATTTTAAAATGTGTTTTTTAAAGTTTTAGTATTTGTCTTGTCAGCAGTACTTTAAATAAATAAAATAAACTAATGATAAAGAATTTTCATTTTGGTGATGCCTAGAGGACGTTTCCAACATAGTTATTTTATAATAATTTCATATTTTCAGCCGATTCCAGAAAATGTTTAATAAAATGATGAACATGATGACAATAAGAACGATTTTGTGGAGAAAATACTGAATTACCCGATGTCAGAATATTGTTTTTTAATCAAATTTCACAAAAATCAAACTCTTTATAAAAACTTTTCACGTTGCCTGTGATTTCTATATTAATACATAACTTATGATCAGTACTTTTCATAAAGTATCATACTACATAGACTAAAAAACTAGTAACTCAGTAACTTTGCTAACAAAATCACCAATATCCATCAAAGTTCAATTCAAAAACCGACATAGTCTACGTGTTAGTTTCAAAAGGTGCAAAGTCCTTTTATTATTTATGACTAATCGCGTCTATAATTACATTGCTTTATGGTTATTACAGTTTACATAATGAATATTTGCTTCATAATACATTTATTTTTGCCTTTTTTTGTAAGTTTAAGGAGAACTATGTTTTTTCATTTTTTCTAAAAACTACAAGCATAGGACTTTGCTTATTTTCAAACTACACCCCTAACATTTTTCATGTGGTCTTTCGAGAGTTCCTTCAGTTAGTTTATCAATACGCCGAATATAAATTTAAATTCTCCTTCAAATTTGATCAGTCCCGACAATAACTAAAAATAAGACATCTAAAAAGAATGAAGAATAATGAATGAAAAAAATGAAGACTGATGAATGGAAAAAATGAAGTAAATCTAGTTATTCTTATCTTTCTTCTAGACTCAAAGGGAAATCTACAAGTCAGAGAGGTTTAGAAATTATGGGAAGGACAGATTATTATTGTATGTTTTGTAACAAGTTTTATGTGGATCGACCAGTAGAGCACTGGATACAATGTGGAGACTGCGAAAGGTGGTCCCATGTGGCCTGCTCAGATTATACATGACTTCCTTTTGTGACGAATGTCAAGAAATTTATATAATTAAAACTGACTGATTGAGATTGCTTTTGACCGAAGATTGAACCATAATGTTTAAGAAGATAAAAAAAACTAAAAGCTGGCTGTAATTGATTAGTCTAGCGGTCCAGGTGTTGGACTTAACTACATCATGTCCCGGGTTCGATCCCCAGGTAGGGCAACAAAAAATTTGGTTTTTCCAATTTTCTAATAAAAAAAAGTTACTGGGGATTGGATACACGCCCAATTGGCAATGGGCTTGCCACCTATCACATTGTGAGTCTTAGTGTCTTCGGCTAGCTGTGGGTGGCTGGTTGTGCCTCTGCCTACCGCTTCGGGGATATGGGCTTGAAGAGGCTGTTTTTGTTAGAAGAAGAAGATTTACTTTACATTTTGTTGATTAGTTGTTAGAGGAATATTAATTTATAATTCAATAATACTTAATATAGACAACTATTTTGTAATAGTTGTTAATTAAATAAAAAACAGTTTGCTCTTCAATTTTTTATGTGTTTTCTATTGAATTTTTGAGCATCAGATGAAACATTCAAGTTGATTTCAGCAAATATTACAAGCATTTAATTTGCTTACTTTGGGGTTAGATTCAATTTGTGTAACTTGTCCAGGGATATTTATTTATTTATTTAAATATTAGCTATACCCACTTTACTCAAATTCTAAAACTTTAGCCCCCTGTGAGCAAAGCAGTTTTTTATTTTTTTCTAGCTTGCATATTATCTTTTTAATTAATCTATTAATGAGTAAAGTCTAAAAGTAAGATTGAAAACATTAAATTTATTAGCTGTTAAGACTAAATCTACCTAGGTGATCTTACTCTTCTTATCTTAATCTTAGATTACCCCATGAAATACTGTTTATTTAAGTGATACCTTATAGTATTGGTAGTTCTCGGTGAATTGTTAACTTGGATTGGAGTTCTATTGATCGTATAGTCTATAACAACGTAGATATCTCATTTCATTCGCATGTAAAAGATTTTGGTCTTCTTATCGATAAAACTTTCTATAGGACACCAAATATTACCGAAGTGTGCCGTAAAGTTAATGTTGCTTTACGCTCTTTATATCGCCACAAAAATTTCTTGCCTACCACAAGTAAAATTTTACTAGTACAGACACTTGTCCTTCTCATTATTGATTATGCCGATGTTTGTTTTAGTGACCTCAATGGATGTCTTTTGTACCGATTAGAGTGTATGCTTAATAACTGCATCCGTTTCGTCTTTAGTTTAAGGAAATATGATCATGTTTCATCTTATCGGAAAAAAATCAAATGGCTTCCCATTCGTCAACGCAGACAATTAAGAATGATTTGTACCTTATTTAATATACTTTACAACCCTCATACTCCGCAGTATCTCAAATCTAAATTTCAATTCCAACACTTAACCCATTCTCGGCAACTGCATTCCAAAAATAATCCTATCCTTCAAGTTCCACTCTGTTGTACTGATTTTGTATCCAAGTCTTTCACATTCCAAGCTGTTCGTTTTTGGAACATTCTTCCTGTGGATATCAGAAATAGCTTAACTAAGTTTTCCCTCAAACATTCCCTTTTCAATTATTTATCACAGTTGTGTTGTCAGATATTATTTATTGTTTAATTTTGTATGTATTTATATAAATGTACTAGCTGCCTATTCCGGCTTCGCTCGGATGTTAATTTTTTTGATTATAAATTGAGATGTAAGCTATCCTATCTTTTAAGTTGGATCAAACTGCACACGGAGTGCAAATTTGATTCAAATCGGTTAAGTTGTTTAGGAGTCCATTGTGGACAAACAACGTTACACGTAATTTTTATATATTAAGATATTTGTGTCGTATGTATGTGTATTTGTATATATATGTGTATGTCTGTATGTATGTATATTTAAGTAAATACTGTAATATTTGTATTTATGTATGTAGAATGACTATATTTATAGAATACATATTTTTCGTGTAACATTTTCTTTTTTTCTTTCTTTTTATATATTTTCTTGGTATATATGTATTGTTTATGTATTTGATTATGCTACTTAAAATTATGTTGAAATGTGTTTGCAAATGTAAAGTTATTGTTTTTTTTTTTTGCACCCCATTTAATTATTTTTTCTAATCAAGTTAGGTTGACTGGTAGATATTGCCATGTAGCATTAACATTAAGTCCACCTTAATATAGTGCATGAATTTTAAATAAATAAAATAAATATACCTATTTTGGGCTCCCTTGAGCCTAAATGGCACAAATTTAAAAAAAAATTACAAACAACAAATAAACCCTATATGCAAATACTTTGGGATGGTACTGCGTAAAACTATTATCTTTGCTGTATTACTTGTATATAAATAAATATAGTTAAAAATAAATGTAGTTTCAGAAAATACAGAAAAATTGATTAACATACAAAAGTCAAATATATAAGTTATAACCTTTTTTGAAAATTGATTAGAAATTGGCCACTACTTCTAACAATTTTGTTGGCTATGCCACATGTATAAAGACATGTGGCATAGTTATAGATATTCACTTGTGCTGTACTTGATATATTTTCTCCGTTTCTAAAACTATTGTTGAAAGAAAGTAGCAACAACTTAAAATTAGTTTAGCAAGTAAGCAACACAATTACCACCTTTTAATAACATTAGCACAAGTAACTCTCCTGCAACCAGTATGCTTAAATAATTTTCTGCAGTTTATTATATATCTTTTACTATGTTTTCATTACAAAAATGCTCTAATCAAACAGAAAGTAGGCAATATTATATTTCTCACTACCTGCTTGCCTGTTAGCATTGAGTATTTATAATTTCAATACAAACTTTCATTCTTCATTAAATCAGCAGTTGGTTTTTGAAACAAAAAAATGTAGCCTATGTTTGAACTCGGATCATATTAAATTTTATCAAAATTGGTTGGTGGTTAAGATTGACGATGATGAAAGGGCAAACGTTAGACAGATAGTCAGGCTCTTGCATTTATAATATTAGTGTGGAAGTATGGATTAAGTCAAATGGATGAATTTTTTTTATGATAGTGGAAGGCAAACAAGCAGAGGAATATCCTGATGGTAAGAAATTCACGCCGCCTAGAGACACCAAAGGTGGTAACGGAGCGTTGCAACCTGAGGCCGGGATTATAGGCCTTGAGCAAAAGTCAGATGTCACGGTGTAAGTGACGGTAAGCCTAAGCTCGCCTTTTATGAGCTGCCTGGCAAAAAGGCAGATGGTCTATCCTGCAAAAGACCAACACGGGTCTTATTGGTCAACTGGTTAGTCCACAAATAGAGATAATGCTTGTGCTGACTTGATTTACTGATTGGACAAACTCAATATTTTCCATTATTTACTGAACGTAGCCTGTATGCCAGTTCAGCATGGAGCTTTAGTGTTTTTTTAAACTCATTATTGCATTGGTCCAACTAATTGACCACCTGTTTTCTAGCAAACACATCATACTGTTCATAAACGTCAACTATTACATTAATCAAGCCTTTTCTCGCATTTCGAATGTTTAAAACTTCTAACTCGCTAGCCTCAACTTTTTTCTAAAAAACTCTTACAAAATTTCTTAACGTCTTACTGCTCACTAATAAATATGGACTAATGTGCTTCAAAGTTTTTGTAGTCTGTATTGCAGTGTAATAATAACCATAATGTCAACTTGAGCCCTGGAGTATTTTATTTCCATTTTTTTTCTTCTAGCTTTTCCATTGTGATGGATTTCACAAATATCTAGTTAGTCATGGACACACAGAATGTCCAGTAGCAATATGAAAGCAACTATTATTTTGGATTATATAAACAGAAGAAACACAAATGTTAATTTAAGAACACATAAAATATTATTCTATTTTTATTAGTAAGATGGATATGGGGCAAATAAATAGGTAATTAAATTATTACAGTAATAATTATGTTACTGTATTAGTATTTTAGTATATACATTACAGATAATGTAGTTCAAGTATGTAAGCTATGTTATTTATTAATATTAATTTTACTTTCTCAAAACGCTGTTACTTTTATTAAAAAAATGTATTAAAAATGTGTTAGTACAAGGACGAGATGAGGGCTCTTCTTCCCTTTGCATACTAAGCAAATATAAGAGCAAACTTCCAAATTATGAATATTCATTGAAGTAATATAATAAATAGTATCGTGTGGTAGTTCTAATTATCCTTTCTATCATATTTGAAGTAATAGCTAAATATTAGAACATAGTTAAATAAAGTTAAACATTTGATTTAAAGAGTAAATAAATATTACTGTTAAAATATGTGTTTAAAATAAGAAGTAAATGAATAAATACCATGTGTACCATTCAAGTTTTGATGAAAGAGTTTAAAATTGTGCAAGGGACATGTGAGTACAGCAAAAGATTAGTTACTAAATAAAAGTCTTAATTTATTTGAATTTGAATGAACAATTAATTTATTTGAAAACTATGTTAATACTCACAGTTTTGTTAAACAATCAGGTACAGTTTATTTCATAATTTAAAAATAAAATCTAGTATGTTAAATTTTAAAAAAATTACCTCTGTTAAAGTTAGACAATTGACAATTGTGAATTGAGATTTGAGGCGTCACCAGTGTTGCCAACAGCTAAACTGGCTTTCTACCAGATTCATGTCTCAAAACCATCAGAAAACCACTAACAAGTAACGGTCCTACTGTCTCCTACATTCATAAATACTAAATTTTCCACTAAAAGTTTGTATTTCGAAATTAATCAATTATCACGCATTTGTGTGATAAACATTTAGATGTCTGCATTTACAGGTTTGGGGTTTTATTAAATTTATTCTAGTATCTATTTAAGTATTTCTATGTATTATTATCGTTGACTAGCACCCATAACACAAACAAATAATTTGCTTACATTGGGGTTAGATTCAATTTGTGTAACTTGTCCAGGGATATTTCTTTATTTAACATTAGGAGTCGCCTCTGTGGTCTAGCGGTTCAGTTGTTGGACACGACTGCATGAGGTCCAGGGTTCGAATCCCAGGTCGGGCAACAAAAAGAAAATTGGGTATTTCCAATTTTGGCGATAGGCTTGCCACCTATCACATTGTGGGACTTAGTATCTTCGGCTAGGCGTGGGTGCCCTGGTTGTGCCTCTGCCTACCTCTTCGGGGATATGGGCGTGAAGATACTATTTTTATCATCAGGATTTATTGACGAGATTGGCGGTTTTCAGATATCTATAACATCACAAATAAATGAGCTATGTGATTGATTGATAATAAAGTAAAAATAAATATTTCAAAGCAAGGTTTTGATTGAGTCAAGATGAAGAAGAAGCTAGACTAGCTTTACATCATTCTATGGCCTATGATCATCCTAACTTTATGCAATCTATACTAATAATAAAACGGAAAGATATGTTTGTTTGTTTGTATTGAATAGGCTCCGAAACTACTGCACCGATTTGAAAAATTCTTCCACCATTCGAAGCCGATATTATCCTTCATGAGCTTGGGATAGGTTTATAACTAGAAAAAAATCGGGATCTCAAGTCAAACGGCAATATTGTAACACAAGGTGTAAGAAAGTTAGCTACAAAATGTCTCATTGCATGCGCTGCGGATATTATTAATGGCAGCACAAAAATGTGTTCTGCAATATTAAAGAACAAATTAATATCTATGTTTCAAAAAAGTTAGCGACACCATATATCTATTATACTTACGGAAATACAACTACTTTCATTCATTTAAAAAGGTAATAAAAATAGTGACCATATTCGGAGTTCGGGCCATGTTTTCCATACATTCATCCTTATCCAAATAAACAGTTTCATATTTAACACTATTTCAATGCATTTAGATTACTTTTTGAATTATTCAAATCGAACAATCCATTCAAAAGATATAACGAAATTAAAATTTCATTCTAAGCAAAATACCTACCTACCTACCTAAAGAGTTTGATTGTTTATATTGAATAGCCTCCACAGCTACTGGACTGATTTAAGAAAATATTTTACCATTAGAAGCTAACATTGTCCCTGATGAACATAGACTACTTTTACGATAGCAAAATGTTTCATTCCCACGGGAGGAGTAGTAAAAATTATCTTTTCGTTCTTATCTATTTAACATTATTTCTAAACGGCTGAACGGATTGGTTTGAAATTTTATATGAGTTTTTGACCGTTTTCTGCTCTGTGAGTAATATTATTCTGTGGTTTTCTGGATGATTTAAAAATACAATTGGACCTGGTAGATGGCGCTACTCTTAGTATGGCATCTGCAATGTTTATAATGATAATGAAGAAGAAAAATTTGATTGCTTATGTTGGATCCGAAACTACTATCTTGATTTAAAAAAAAATAATTGCCATTATGAGCCAAACGTTATTCCTGGTGAACATAAGCTATGTCATTTCTTGGAAAAATTGGAAAGTTGTTCACTCGGGAGGGGTCCTGCTGGGACAACTGATAGTATCTAATAGATAAATTTTGACTTTGGCTTGTTCATCCCTTAGCAAAGAATTTGTGTTAGTTGTAATCTTTCTGTGTGAAAGATTAAACACTCATAAGTTACAATTTATTAAGAAACACTTGTACTTTCGACAATATATTTTTTTATTTTTATGGTTTAGCCAGCCGGTTTCGCTATATAAAATAACATATTGTTATATAGCCCTGATGATGCTTGTATAGCGAAACTGGTTGGCTAAACCATAAAATAAATAAAACATAATGAAATATGTTGTGGAAAGTACAAGTGTTTCTAAATAAATTGTATCATGAATGGAAGCACCGACGACAACAAGTATAGAAACTGATAAGTTACGCTCTGTGTTAATACAACATTTTTTTTAATTTATGTGTAGGTAACATTGAATAATACCAACAATACCAGTGCTTTCTTTATGATTAAAAGT
>NJDC01000699.1:61231-71944 GCA_002245475.1 Calephelis virginiensis | reverse complement strand
ACGTATTAATTATCACCGAGTATAGTTCTTATAACAATCTGCTAATCCCCGTGGTGGTCCGGGCTCCTTTGTAGAATAGACCATCTGCCTTCCTTGCCAGGCAGCACGTATAAGGCGAGCATAGGCTCACCGTCACTAATAGCGTGACATCTGACTAGGTGATAGATTTTAGCAGCGACTCGCCCGGATTGGTACCATCGCCTTACCTATTCCTGCCGCCATAACGTCATGACATGTTCCGGTTCGGTAAGGTAGCCGGTAAACTTCTTTTTGCTCGAGGCCTAACATCCTGGCCTCAGGTTGGCAACGCACTTTGGTGTCTCTAGGCGGTGTGAATTTCTTTCCATCATAAAATCCGTCTGCTTGTTTGCCTTCCAATATCATAGAAAAATAATTAAAATTCAAGCAATCGTTTTGAAAAGAGCGACTCTGAAGTTTCTTGTCTGAAAAAAATTAAAAAGCGTGTTGTTTCCTTATCGATATGTAAGAAGATGTTGCGATCTGGGGCGTGACTTTAAAATTATGTGAACGTTTCACAAAAACCACTTGTAAAATGTATGGGAAACTGTTGCCTGTGGAGTTGCCCGCGTGGTTGAAGGCCCCACAGGAACATTTTTTCGGGATAAAAATCTTGTGTGTTATTCCAAGTTACCCTCTACTTGTGTTCCAAATTTCATGAAAATCGGTCTGCAGTTTTTGCGTGAAGAAGTAACAAATAAACATGCAAACTTTCGCATTTTTAATAGAAATAGGATAAGTAATAAGTATTTTCTTATGTCTAATTTTGTTTTATGCTTACCGCTGCAGTGAACATAAGATGTCCGTGGGTCTGAGTACAAGGGCGAAGGTAACAAGGTAGCACATGAGGATTCCGGCAAGCAGAACGAATGACAGCTCCCTCCCACTCGCGCGTACCACTGGTGTACTACCCTTGGCTACCCAAATACCGCCTACAACCCTGAAAATCGATATTTTTATGTCATTAGATAGCGAACTTTACTTATATTTTTCTCTTGTTGGTAAGAGATTGATGTCGCCTATGACATATGTAGAAGTTGAATTATAATGCAAACTCTACTGGCTGTTTAAAAAAATATAATTAAAATTAAAATATTAGAATGATAAAAATAAAATGAATTGTTAAGACCACAATTTATAAAGTATTATGTACTACGCTTTTTGGACATTTACTTTAATCTTTGGTACTACGTAGTCAAGATAAATAGGAACATGGTCCTGTATAGGTATATTATTATACTCTTTGGAAACATGCAAAGAAAAATACAATAAGAATATATAAAATTTTTAAGGTTACATAAGTGTTTATTTATTAAAGTATAATTATAAGATAACAAGATCCAAGTGTTACAATTGGAGAGTTTACACCACAGAGTTACATCTATTTGTTCTTTTCACATTATTCTAGCTTTTTTTTTACTTTATTTATATAATTAGATATATCAAAAGCAGTCATGAACTTCAAACAATGACAAAGTAAAATTAATAATAAGACAATTACAGTTTTACATACATTTTATTAAAAATACTAACATACATTGTGTTCATGGAAATAAACTTTAAATAAATAAAGTTGTATCGATAAAAAAAATAACTGCGTAGTGTTTATAAAATTCTTTAATTTCTGACAATGAATTTGTTGCTTTCGCAAAATGTATTTGGTTAGAAATGCTATAGAGTATTTACGTAGGTACGAAAACGTTTGACTTACGCGGTGCAGAGTATGCCGAGCGCGGAGAAGGCCATGGCGGCGATGGCTGGAGGTGCGTCGTACCGTAGGTATAGCTCAGGCACGGGCCGGCAGCGCGCGCGCCGCTCGTCTGGCACCGACCCCAGCGCGCACTCTACGCACGCCGTCTCTGATACCGGCGATCTGATCTACAAACACATTCACACTTTTTGAGGCTTTTACCTTCGCACAAATTACAAAAAAAATCCCTATGGACGAGATTTGCACTGGCACCTTTAACTCTCTAAGTCTTTTAAGGTTGTCTGGCAGAGATTGCTTTGAAGCGATAAAACCGTCTTTGTGTACATTTTGTTAAATGTTATAAGAGAAACCGTGTCTTATTTTGTATTTTTTTTGTGCATAATAAATTGTATTCATTCATTCATTCTTTCGCAAATGAATGTTCTTTACCGAGGGTTCCTACTCTCCATGTATTTCTTGTTCTGTTAAGTCTTACGTAACGCACGACCACAGCACCGACATCTGGTCATCGTTTACGTTATGTCACGTGAGACGGCCACCTACCTCATACTGCGTGCAGTTGAAGCAGTGCCAGCAACAGCTCTCTCCCTCGACGTACTGCTTGGCCTGGCCCAGCTCGCATTCCGCACTGCAAACTGACTCTGGCGGCCGACGCTCACCCCATTTAAACTGGATTTCTGTAGAATGAAATATCCATTATTAACCAACGGCTTATTAGTTTTTTAGTTCTAGTCTCTATACGTCACTGTCCTGTGGCTGCCAGTCCTATGCATATTGTGTTAGTCTACCGGCTATCCTACCCTCCGGAATATGACATTTTTTTAGCGGCAAGGATAGGTAAGGCAGGGATCTCTACCTAGGCATGATGCTACTCAGCATTCTAGTGCCAGTGGTTTCGTTGATTAGGACCTATTTAACTTATGCTGACCTCTAATGAGCGAGCGGGATTGCAAACTTTCGAAAAAACCAACCTATGAGGACTTTAGCACATTGGGGGAAGAGAAAAAATTAAAAAAAACATTATTTATAAATAAGTTACTAATGTTATTTTTAAAAATCTGTATTGCTTTCAAGCGGCATTGAGTACCTGGACTACGCCAAAGGAAGAGTAGCGGAGTGCAAAGCACAAAGCGGAGACGGCTGATTTGATTATGTTTGTTAATGAAGTAGGATTCATTTCAGAAAAATAAAACAGGAGCAATTATTGTACACCAGAAGCTCGAGAGGTTAACTATAATTACCGAAGTCTCCCGACTATTCCGGAAAGTAAGGAACTCCAGCTGCGAGGTAGAAAGGCTTATGGTCCATTCTTCCTAGAGGACCCGTACAAATATTATGAAGAAAAAGTTTATCTCGACTTGCCATTTCTTGACATTGTCGAATCAATGCCTGTCCTTGAAGTATATTGAACATGCTGAGTGCCAAGTCTAAGTTCACCATGTAAGCTTAGTCTAAATATGTGATCTAAGATCAAACTTAAGACCCTTAAGTAATATCGGTAAAGATTCTATGCGACGGTTGCTTCTTACTACCAGAAGATTGGTCTTCTTTGCGATCTTGTAACATAAAGAATTATGGAGAACCTACCGTCCATGTCAAGTTGCAATTCACCATCGAGGTAGCGGCCCACTTTGATCCAACGGAAGACTCCTAGCGCTACCTGCTTAAAGTGCAGGATGTTGTACCGCGCTGGACCATCACCATTACTGTCGAAGTGGAATTCGTCACCACTCAATCCTGATCAAGAAATATGAAAAATTGTTAAAATATATATCGCATTTTTTTGTGAGAACAATATAATTTAAGATCAGGCATCGTTGTGCAAAATTAAATACATATACAAGAAGAGGCAAACGAGCAAGTGGGTCACCTGTTTAAAATTGATCACCATCGCCCACGGACATCCGCAACGCTAGGAGTTACACAAACGCGTTGCCAACCTTTACGGAATGAGTACTCATTTTCTTGAAGAAAAATATTAGAAATTGTATGCTTTCAATTTTCTAATAAAAATAACGTTGCCCGGGATATGTGAGGGGTTGGTGATAGGCTTGCCACCTATTACATTATGGGACATAGTGTCTTAGGCTAATCGTGGGAGTCCTGGTTGTGTCTCTGCCTTACTGTTCGGGGATATGGGCGTGAAGATACTTTTTTATTAAGTTTAAAACTCAAAAATTAGTACAGAATATATTTTGGTATTCACCCTTACTATTACAATTCGATGACCTGGTTTCATTATTTTTTTTTTGATGGATTTATTATTTTTAATGCGTTTATTTCAGGGCCTAACGCAATTATATACAAATAAACTCTGAATTTTTTTAAATGTATAAATTAAATGCGGGATATACTAGTACACTTCCAACATTAACACAGACAACAGAATCCATTTTCATATTAAGGAAGTAACCTGTGAATCTCACTTGACGCAAATATCGCAGCAGTGTCGGTCCGCTGACGGGTCGCATCGCCTCACAGAGCCCAGGCTTGCCCCCACACAAGTCTCGGTGCATGTCGCTGGCAACACACAAATGACATTTACAATTTCAGTCTTTGAAGGGTTTACTCTTGATTCCAATTTCCAGTATTGCACGAATCGGGATTTAACAGTAACCCTTCTGGTTTTGAGAATTTTGAAATGGTCCAAGATTATCTCAATGTTGAACAGGATTTCCCATTTTGTGGCGGAAGCAATGTTTTTCGGCTATACAATCTAGTGCAGATTGTTCCACGAGGTAGTTTAGTATATCTATACTTATAATAGCATGTCCTTACTGACTGTAACTGTTAGTATTACAGATATGAAATTTGGTGAATAAGGTTGTTTTGTAGAGTATACACCCACTAAGGACGGAATTTCAAAGATTCTACCCCTGAAGGGGTGAAATAATGGTTGAAAGTTTGTATAGAAGACCGACATTTTTTAGTTAGAAGCATGAAACTTTATTTTTGGGCTAGTCATGAAAATTGAGTAGATACGTATAAAAGCGTTTCTGGAAATTCTACCCCTAAGAGGATGAAATAAATCAATGGACTATATATTAACTGCCACGCGAGCAAAGCTACAGTAAGCTCAGCTAGTGTATGTATATTATGCATGATTTGGTGTACTATCGTTTCGACTCAATATGTCGTAAGATATATAATCCTAAAATTTATTTTTTTTGCAAACCGTCGTCAAAACTAATTAGTAACGTAGCTAAGAATCATCTCAATTACGTCAGACTTCAAACAACAAAATCCGTATTTAAATCGGCTTCACAGTTCAAAAGTTATCATGCCTCACACGCACGCATGCACGCACGCATGCACTCATCTGGCACACACGCAAACACGTGAATCTGAAAACACCCCTCGTTTACCGTCGGGGTTAAAAATAATTACGCAGATATTCTAATTTAATAGTCCATATAGCTACAATACGTGGTTCTTTTGCTGATATCTCATGAAACGTGTTTATACACGTACAATACAACGTAACATGACAGTACCGAGTCCCTATTCTTTGGTAACCAGAAAAGAACTGCGTGAGCTCCTGCACAGCATCGTAGTAAATTATTAGTATTAGTGTTCTTAAATACTGTTTTTTGTTTCTACTGGCGATAGAGTACTGGCAACAACTTTTCCGGGTAGGGATTCAGCGCATTAGATAATACTGCTGCCATAATGAATCGGTATTTTTCTGGTCCAGGGTATGGTAGCCGATAATTTTTCACAATATTCCTAGCATTATGGTCAGGACAGCGACGCATTTATATCATCTATGGTGTCTATAAGCTACTATTGCAACTTATCATCAGGAAACCAGTATGCTTGTTAGCTATCTAATGCCATAAAAAAGAAAGAAAGTCAAATGTTTGGACAAAAATATCAATCCTCAGAATCATTGTCATTAGGTAAAAGAAAACCGTCGTTTTGAAGACACGCGTAGTTACCTGGTAGTTGGTTATTTACCGTATAGCGTGCACGAATGCCCAAACAGCATCAGCCACGAACTGCAGTTGCGCTTCGAACTCGGTGTTATTGGCGAAGAGGCGCTCGCGGCCGGAGCAGGGCGGAAGCCGCGCGTTATACGCCGCTCGGGGGCTACCACCGTACCGACATCCGAATTGCTCCTCCCAGAACTCTGTCACACAATCAACATTTCTCTTACTCTACTTGACATTAAATTTTCTCCCGTGTTGGTCCAGATCTCAGAGTGTAACTGTGACCATCTGCCTTCAATCAAGGAAGCTTTAGTAAACGTAAGTACTTTAAAAACAAGACCACTGATTGCAGAGCAACGTGTTACAACTCGTCCGAGTAGGCGTTCTAGCGGTTCAGTTGTTGGACTTCACTGCATCAGGTCCCGGGTTCGAATCCCGGGTCGGGCAAAGAAAAGAAAATAGGGTTTTTTCAATTTTCTAATCAAAAGACGTTCCTCGGGATGGGATACGTGCCCGGTTGGCGATAGGCTTGCCACTTTTCACATTATGGGAATTACTGTCTTTGGCTTGTCGTGGGTGCCCTGGTTGTTTCTCTACCTACCTCTTCGAGGACTAGTTACAGATCTAGAGACTACTTAGAGATCCACCATCCATCCAGATTCCTGTTGTCACAATGACAGTGTCATTATGTGGACTTGCACATTGGTCCTTGCAACCCAGTTACAGGACAGCGACGAATTTGAAACGTATATGGTGTTTATAGGCCATGGTTATCTCTTCGCCTCCCCTTTGTGGTCTAGCGGTCTGGTATTGGACTTGATTCCAGGTGGTCTTTTGTTCGATTCCCGAGAATAGAACAGAAATTATGACTTTCCAATTTTCTAATAAAATGTTGCCCGAGATTACATATGTGCTCGGTTGGCAATAGGCTTGCCATTTACACATTTTGGGAATAAGTCATGGGTGGCTGTACCTCTGCCTTCCTCTTCAGTGATATGGGCGTCAAGATACTTATCTCTTACCATCATCAGAGTCATGAGCTTGTAAGCAACTTTATCCCATAAAAAGAAAAATAGAATCTTTGAAGATATTTGTGTGTTATTTGTGTGCATGTGTGAGTGTACTCGCAGGTGCGCAGTTACCGACAAACCAGGGGTTCCGGCGGTTGTTAGCTGGCGTGAGTCGCAGGAAGTATTCAGTGAAGCCACGCACAGGTCTAGCGTGGGGCTGGACGCTGATGGTACCCTCGACGACGGTTTCCCTGCCAGCAGCGACCAACGCACGAGCAGACCACCCGTCAGAGCCCACCCAACTGAAAGCGCCTCCTGCCCCTCGTCGAGCAACTGCTGACATCACACCGGCTACCTCCTGGTCCGACCCGAACACGATAACACCTGCCGACCAATCACACATTATATTTCGCAACACAATAGAATTAGAGAATTTGACAGCGATCGTATGTAACAAACCCATCACTGGTAGTAATCTAATAATTTAGTTACCAGGAACATTTTACCAGTGCACTCAGTATCACGTAGTGTTGTGCAGCAGCTTAGTGGCTTAGTAGACTTGCTTAGAAAACACTGATGGACCAATAGCATGTGTTATGGCACAGGCCATGATTGATGCTTTCTATTCGGAGAACTGTCTGCTTGTTTGGTATCTTATAAAAAAAAGAATCTTCACGCCCATATCCCCGAAGAGGTAGGCAGAGGAACAACCAGGGCACCCACGACTAAGACACTATGTCCCGCAATGTGATAGGTGACAAGCCTATCGCCAACCGGGTATATTTCCAATCCCGAGCAACATTTTTTTTAGAAAATTGTTTACATATCAAAATCATGCGGTTCAAGTCGCGGGTAACACATTATAATTTAATCACAGTAAAACCCAATAAAACATGTCGCGTTTTGATCATTCTGTTTTGGAAAAGAACATAATGATTTCGAGATTGTCCCTTGTTAATTATATCACTATCCGACTAGGGGTTTTTGAGTCATCCATACTTTTATTTAAAAGAATCTTGTCACCCATATCCTCAAAGGCGTAAGCAGAGGCACTACCAATGATCCCGCGACTAGCTGAATACACTAAGCCTCACAACGTGATAGATGGTAAGCCTATCGCCAATCGAGCGTGTAGCGTTATTTTTATTAGAAAATTGAAATATACATTTAAAATTTATATAATAAATTAATTTACATAATATTAATAAAATACATTATTATATAAATTGTTGCCCGACCCAGGGATCAAACCCGGACATCAAGGAGTTAAGTCAGCGGCGATAATTTTTGCCTATTATTTTTTTTTCCGAATTTACTGAACTGAACCCAAAAAATATTTCACCTTTAGAATGCTAAATTATCCCTGAGTAATATTTTCTTGGCTTTGTTTCATCAAAATCAGTGTAGTAGAAGCCAAGTTACGCAGGCTAAGCTGCGTGAAACTGCTAGTTATAAATAATGTCTCTCTGTCTGTTACGTTTTCGTGGTTAAACCGCAGGACCGATAATGATGAAATTTGACTGGCGTACAGTTAAATACCTGAAGTCAAACATAGGCTCCTTTATTTTTAAATCAACCCCTAAACTCTGATGAGGTATGAAAATCTATTCTATCCTGGCGAAGTTGCGGGTAGTAATATATTATAGGAGTTTATTTATATGTATATAATATATAATATAATATCATTTCGATAGGTAATCGCATCACGCTGGAAGAGATGGACCAATTTTGATAAATCTTTTTTATTGTGTTGGTTATTGTCAGGAGAAGGATCTTATGAAGAAAAAAAATTCAGGGAAAAGGGGAAAACCAATTAGTACTTCATTCGTTTTCCATACTCACTATTAGTAGATGGTAATGTCGGCGAAATTCTCCGAGTCGGCTACTATCCTATAAGCTTTCATTAACCTCTAGAATCTGTTAATTATAAGCTCAATAATCGCTTGACAAACATGCCACAGAGTTGAGAACCTCCTCCTTTTTGAAGTTAAGAGTATTGGAAAACATGTAAGAAAACCAAAACCTAGATATTAACCTCTTGCCCTAGGTCTGGACAGAAGACGGTCGACTATTGCATCATAAGCGCTGTTATCAGCGGCTCCCGAGTCTTTCGCAAGTCGCTCCTTTACGGCGATGCAAATGTCATCACGCAGTAGTAACGTCTCGAGCTCTTCAAAAGCCTGCAAAAGTTAAGTTCCTATGATAACTGGACGTTTATACCAATTAAATAGCCAGCATTTGTTTTTATTTTTATTTTTATAGTAAAAAAAAAGTATCTTCACGCCCATATCCCGGAAGAGGTTGGCAGAGGCACAACCAGGGTACCCACGACTAGCCGAAGATACTAAGTCCCACAATGTGATAGGTGGCAAGCCTATCGCCAACTGGGCTGATATCCCGATAGTAAGAAGAAAGGTTAGAGACACCAAAGGCGGTAAGTAGGTAGTGGCAGGTAGGACGGTGGTACCAATCCGGACGAGTCGCTGCGAAACTCTACCACCCAACTAGGTGGCACGATTCTGGCAGACCTTTCTGGCTTCCTTTACATTCATTACCATTACAAACCCGACGGTTTTGAAGCCTCTTCACACCACCCTCTGATAATACCCGTGCGACACTAAAAATGATGTGTTGCCAACCTGAGGACGTTAGGCCTCGATCAAAAATAAATTTACCGACTTTCTTGTCCTTCGAACCGTACCACGTCAACGACTAGCGCTGACGTTATGGTGGCAGGAATAGGTAAGGCGGTGGTACCAATCCGGGCGAGTCACTACGAAATTCTACCACGTAGTCAGATGTCACGGTCATAGGGAAGGTAAACCTGTGCTCACCTTTTACGAGCTGCCTGGCAGGAAGGCAGATAGTCTATTCTGCAAAGGAGCCCGGACCAACACGGGGGATTTTTAGAAGAAAACGTTTTTCAATATTGTAATATTTAATAATAAACCTTAAGTTCAAATCAACAATGTAGGAGTGTTACTAAAACACCTTTTAATAAATATTATTTTCCTTTAGATATCTATTAATATTCATACTCTATTAATAGATCTCCAAATTTTACTTTCGGCCAAATTACTTTTAGCTTAAGACGTTGAAATGTTCGGTTGAATAAGTAATTATAAGTCTTTTGAAATCTTAAATCGCCTCTGTGGTCTAGCGTTTCAGTTGTTGGACTTGACTGCATGAGGTCCCGGGTTCAAATCCCGGGTTGGGCAACAAAAATAAAAAATGGGTTATTTATAATTTTCTAATAAATTAATCCCCTATCTAAGTATTATAATCGTTGACTAACACCCATAACACAAGCATATAATTTGCTTACTTTGGGGTTAGATTCAATTTTTGTAACTTGTTCAGAGATATTTATTTATTAAAATGGCGTTTGTTTATCCCTAATTCATATGCAAAAAAAGAATTTCTATGAAATAATATTATTTGGATGTGGAGATAGTTTATATCCTGTAAAAGAGAAATATTATGCTAGGTACTTTGTATGCTAGTTTGTACCATATCACCCATAGTACCTATGTCGACTGTCAACGTTTTAGCTAAATAGTAGCGTTTGTTTTAACTACAAAAACATGTATTTTTTAATCCCGAAGAAAAAGGATGTCAAACGTTTTTTTTATTTGTTTGTTGTTTTTCGTTTCTCTCTGTGAATGTGCCTCTCTTTAGTATGAAAGACGTGTGTACATTTCTAGTGATGTGAATGCCAATTTCTTGTCGTAAAAAATATATTACATCTACAACTACATACATCTTATTCATATGTGCTATTTACCAATAGATTATAACACACAAATTGACACACACACACTCCTCGGACAAGTCACACATTTGAATCTAACCCCAAAGTAAGCAAGTTGTATGTTTGTGTTTTGTGTCTAATACATAGAAATTATTAAATAGATACCAGAATAAATTTAATTAACATCCAGACCCAAAAATGCCGACATCTAAATGCTCATCACACAAATGTACAATGTATTGTGTCGAATCGATATTTTTTAATGTTTATTAGTATGAAAAATAACAGTTCATT
>NJDC01000699.1:49409-60829 GCA_002245475.1 Calephelis virginiensis | reverse complement strand
ATAAGTTACTTTTGCTCGAAGACTTACATCCCGGCCTCAGGTTAGCAACGCACCATTACCACCTTTGGTGTCTTTAAGCGGCTTAAATCTCTTAACATCAAGAAATCTATCTGCATGTTTGCCCTACAATATCATATCAGCGAAAAATGTTTGATTTAACAAAGCGTGCTAGAGTTAATTTTTGTAAAAACATAAGTAATTTTCCACAAATATAATGTAATTTAAACTTAAAATTTATACCAAAAAAAAGACAAATCTCTAATCGAGAACTTTTATGCTAACTAAATAAAATAAACAATTATATTATTTTAAAAAGGTTAAATAAACTGCTGCGATAAAAAGAAAAAAGAAAATCTATTCTTGCGAACTTGTATTAAGTTACCTAAGTTTAAATAAAGAAGCTTATCTAAAGACTACGATAAACTATCTTCAAATTGCTTTTATATTTGTTTTATTAAGTGCCAATAACTATCGAAGAGTTCTGTTTAAATTGTGTTTGGAAGTTGAAGAGTTGTTGCGAAACACAAATCACGTTGTAATGGTATAAGTGATTGGACTAGCATTTAACTGTATTTTACGTAGTTTAATGTTTTTTCTATGTGTTGGCCCGAATTCTCTGTGTAGACTTGACCATATGTCTTCCTATCTAACAGTTTGTGAGAGGCTAGCACAGGTTAAGTTTTAGTTAAGTTTTAGTTTTAGTTTGGTTAGCACAGGCACAGTAGTTTTGTTAGGAAATTTTACTGTGCTGTAACTTATGTTGGTAGAAAATGCTAAAAAAATAATTGAAAGAACTATTTATGAAATGTTTAAAATTAGCTGAATAGTTTACTCCCTCTTTTCCCACCAATCTCTAAGATAAAAGAAGTAAAAAGTGAAAGTGAAAATGTAACTTAATGAGTTGAATGTGTAATAGCGAGTAATTATTTGTAAGTATAATGTGTAAGGAAAATTGGAGACAGAAGAGGCAGAGTCCTGGACAAAAAAGAAGATTGAAGACGAAACCGGTAAAAGAAACGAATTATTAAGGTACGAGTTTACATAATGAGAAACTGATGTAAGAGATAGAGGGAAAACAAAAGGTTAACAAAAATAATTCATACATAGTCGTGGAAGCTTTGGCAAAATTCAAATCCAATAGCTTCAAACATAGACTGATTTTTTTTTTAAATCAACCACCAAATGATTTCAATAGGGTTTGAAAGTTTGTACGAAAACTCAACTATTTTACGCTGACAAAACAAACAGCTATTAACAAATAAGTATTTCATTTCTCAGTATCTGGCTAACGAATACCGATATCCTAAACAAAAATGCTGTGAAATTTATGGTTTTGTATTAGCTTGCGTAAATCGTTCAAAAACATTTATTTATGAATAAAATAACCTTGATCCCGTAGTTCGACTCCTCATAGATGATGGAGACGTAGCGCCAGCCAAGGCGTTTGACGATTTCGACCATAGCGCGCACCTGGTGCAAGTCCGAGGGTATTGTGCGTGTGAAGTATTCGAACCGGGCCTTGTTCGACAGCTCCGGTGACGTGGAAAAGTATGAAACCTGTGAAGTCAACATAATATGAGTTAAAAAGGAGGAGGTTACAAGTTTGATGCTTATAAACTTTTTTCCGTTATTTGGGAACCGATTTTAAAATAACTTCTTACTTGAAACAATGTTATCTTGAACTTGAAACAAACTTATCGCTTCTGTGGTCTAGCGGTCCGGGTGTTGGACTTGACTGCATGAGGTCCCGGGTTCGAATCCCGAGTCGACCAACAAAAAGAAAATGGGATGTTTCCAATTTTTTAATAAAAAAAATGTTGATCGGGATTGGAAATGTGCCCGATTGGCGATAGGCTTGCCACCTATCACATTGTGGGACTTAGTGTCTTCGGCTAGTCGTGGGTGCCTTGGTTGTACCTGCTTACCTCTTCGGGGATATGGGCGTGAAGATACTTTCTTTGAAACAAAGTACTTCCAACGTGATACCATAACCACCAGACGCGATAGTATACATAATATACAGTAATATGTAGTATAGTATAATATACAGTAATCTAACTCGGTTCTGTTTTTAAAATAAGTACCTACAGCCGAGCGGTGTGTCAACACGCGATAGAGTTACGCGCCTTCAGCCTAAGAAGTCACGGCGCGGTTATTACCCGCGCCCGCGACGGTCGCAGAACTGCGGTTTTATTTCAAAACTCACGAGACCTTTAATTTGCGCGATCACACAGCCGTCGTGGTTGAAATTATCGCTCACAAACTTGTATGATTCTACGGGCGAGCTACCACTGCTGTAGGAACCGCAATTACCGCGGGCGCTGCGGGTGTAAAACACGTCGTAAAATGTGCTTTTTGCATATAAATCTACATTCTACAGAACCTGCAGGGGCAACCGCCGCGGGCGCGGCTAAAAACCGATCCGTGAGTTCTTAAGCGCAATGCTACGTAGGTCACACCATAAGTTTTGCGTAACTTAAAAAAACATGTTATGACTAAAATATTATGATTATTGCTTTTCAAAATATTCTCATTTACATTTTGAATATTTTTCATGCGATCGAAGCATTTTTTAAAACAGGAGGACCACAGATCTGAAGTCATGTTTTCTACGTGCTGATTGAACGCTATCACTGCCTCTTCGGATATGGTAAAGGTAAAACTTCGGATCAAATCTTTGATTTTGAGGAAAATACAGAAATCGCAGAGTGCTAGGTTGGGACTATGCGCAAGATGAGTGACGAGATGTACTTTTTCGGAAGCAAAAAATTACTTTGTTTTGTTGGTCGTGTGTGAAGAAGCGTTATCATGGTGTAGGAGAACGCGGTTTTGGGTCATCTCTCGCGAACTTTCTCTAACACCCTGGATAAACAAATGGTAAAATACTAATAGGAATTAACACTCTTTTGATCTTCAAGTGGAATTGTTCAGCTGGGACCCGTAGCTGAGAAATAAAAAACGCGATATTTTTTTTACCAACGTTTCTCGCCTGTCTCACTATTGTTGGCCTGTTCTCATTTTCAAACACCCATTCACAAGATTGCTGTTATTTTTCGGGTTCAAAACAATAAATCCACGTTTCGTTTTCTGTGACAATGTCATAAACAGCATTAGAATGTCCGTGGTCATACTTCAGTAGCATCTGTGGGCATCATTCCACACGAGCCCGCTTCTGCTCCGCTGTCAGTTCATGACTACTAAAGTTCCAACGACTACTAAGTTTACGAAATATTACACAAGGTCTAATTCATGAATGCATTACCTGTGGTATTTTAAATAGTCTGAGCAGGTTGGCGACCTGCACCGAGGTGACAGAGGAGGCAGCTCCCACCACGCCGGAGATAACCTTCCGTACCGCAGATGCGTTGCATGCGTATTCCGCGTCATCTATGTTACTGATCGAACCTACAAAGACACAAAAGCACCTTAAAAATAAAGTGAGAGTTCTCAACATGTTGTATGTTGTATCTCTTTGATTCGAAATTAAACAACCAATGGTTATACTAACGGTTTACGGTTTGTTGATAATAGGAACTGGGCTAAAGTAGAATGTCACTACATACGGACGGTTAAGTGGACATGTCCAAACTGAACGCCGCTTCTTGACCATTTCCAATGATAGCTGCTTTTTAGACATTCAGCTGTGGACGCTTTCAAAATATTTACTATCTAACCACCAAAATTTAGACTCGTGTTTAACTGAACACTGGCCAACATTAATATTCGACCACACACTATTCGGAGTTGGTATTGCAGGGTGTTATTGTTAAGAATCCAATTTTATACTGTGTCTAATAGCACACATGTTCAACGAGTGTTTCAATGGTAGTAAGACGGTCGCTGTTTAAACAAGATCATATTTCATCCCTCCCGATTTTATTTTTAATTATCTTATGTCATAGGTTACCGAACATTGTTGTGGTGGTTAACAACCGCGGCAATAGATTCCATAGATGCTACATATGCGGTGCAATCCATGATCAATGATGGAATGTCACGCCTGTTGTGCAAGGCTTATAGCCTTGAATATAGAAATATGAATTGAAGATAGAAAGTGACTGAGTCAACATGGCGGCAGGAATAGGTAAGACAGGGAATCGCTGACCGGGCAAATTGCTGGACAGAACTCTACCACTAGCGGTCTTGTTGGTTAGCCATTTAGCCTTTTCTCGCCTTTTATAAGCTGCCAGACAGGACGGCAGGTGGTCTATTCTACACAGAAGACCCAGACCAACACAGGGCAGTCTCAAGTATTTGTGTACTCAATATTCAACTGAATTTGATTCATTATCATTAACATTAACCTGGTTACATTTTTAATTATTTATACGGGATACTCACGATCTCTTTTTATTTTATTTGTCGATATTTCGGCCTAGTTGCATAGGCCGTGGTCACGACGGGACTACTTAAAAATGTTATTAATTCGCGAAGATTTAAGTTTAAAATCCTATTAACCTGGTTGTATTTTGGGTCCCAAGTTTGAACTTAGGAACTTTTCTACCCTTACTTCTGTATTATGCTTGGTTTTCCTAATGGATAGCGCACACGCACGGAACGCGCAGCGGGCCGCGTTATCGCATTTTAATCCGCCGGAATTGCTCTCATACGTCTAATGGTGTATAAAACAATGCATATCTTATACAATATGCTTAATGCAAAGCGATACGCCCGGACCCGACACGCTTTGGTCCGTCCAAATGTGTGTTATCCTTAACCAATATGGCGCCTCTGTACCTGATTGGGTACAGTGAAACAATTGAAGGTAGTTGTAATATTCTTTAACATAATGCTGTAATTACTGCTACTGTGGTAGTCAGTTGAAACAGTGATTCGAAATAATTATAGTTAGTGTTGATACATTTTGCGAATCTGTATCTGTAAGGATGTTAATATAATTGTGTATAGAGGTAAGTACTCATGAAAATTATTTTTAAAGTTTGGCGTAAAGGAAAGGTTAAATTCTATTTGCTGTTTTTATAGTGCAAAGACTTATTTTCAAACGAAATACTAAATAAATGTTTGGTTTGATATATTTACATTGTAATTGAGCATGGAATCGTACTGTACCTCACTGAGTACAACGGCCGAATTCATATAACGGTTAATTGTTTTTTGTTCCAGATACGTATGGTGATGATTTCGAAACGATGTAACCTTTCTGATCATTATAGTAGATTAGAGGAAGCAGTTAACGCAGTTTCAGAATATAGTGACAGTTATTGCGAATACAATTCCACTGTTATACCGTCAGCATCCACAATTGTCACAGATGAAGAAGAAGAAGCAGAATAATAGAGATTATTACACGTATATATACACGTGAAGTTCCTAGCGGTATTGAAGTATTCAAATATGGAGAAGACAATGTTCACAGTGATAATGGTGGTAGCACCACTGGTAAACTATTATCTAAAATGCGAGGATTTATCCAAATCAACCGGTATGGCGAAAATGTGAACCAAAGTTGTCTTCTACCAATCTAATGGATCTCAAAATAGAAGGATATCGTGCTACAGGAACAATAAGAAAAAATAAGACAAAGAAATGCTCGCTAAAAAGTACTAGCCTGATAGAAAAAGGGGATCGTGCTTCATATGATTATAGGTTTGATAAGCAAAATGAAGTTCTGTTAATGTGCTGGAAAGACAATAGCGTATGACACCGTTAAATTTTTAGTAACGCGATGGTGCCTGTGCGACGTGAAAAAGTTGATGTCAACATACCAAAACTATTAGTAGAGGAGACCGTGGAAGATTGACCTTCACCGATCTGACAACCAGATGAGACATATTTTTTATCGAATATAATCTATAAACAAATATGCTTATAATTACTTGCCTGTTTGAAAGTGCTCCTGGCTATTTTTAATTAAATTAATTTTAATCGATTTTTTTTCATCACTTTCATTCTTTTGATAACCAAAGGAATTTTATTTCACTTTTAGTTTTTAACACACAGAATATGCCTCAGTAGGCTTGCCTACTCATTTTTATGGCAAACAGATGAGAATAGGTAAGTTAACATAGGTGACTCTATCGTTCTGCTAACTTATCGGAAGTTATATCAAATTTTAGATTATTTTATAACAAAATCAGTCATATGGACTTGCCTGCAAAATATCATACTTAAAGCATACATAATTTAATTAAAAATAGCCATGAGCACTTTCAGATAGGCAAGTAATTATAGGCATATTTGTTTATAAATTATATTTGATAAAAAATATGTCTCATCTGGTTATCAGATCGGTGAAGGTCGAACTCCCACTGGCTCTTAGACTATATTTCAAACACACAATAGAATTATGGGCGGTGCGGATGGCTTTGATCAATCAGTATCACTTTAGAGGCTTGGGATTAACGGAAAGAAGTGGTGGTGTTTTTTCTACCTATGTGCTTGACATGGCTATTGCTAATGTCTGGCGTTTGCATGCAATGAGTCACAGTGATAGCATGGATCTGCTAAAGTTTCGACTTATCAGTGCAAGGTTTTATTTACGCCAGGAAACTCAACATGAGGCTCGACCTTCTCTTTTGGTACCAGGATTGCCTCAAGATAGTGTAGGACACTATTACCAGAAGATTGAAAAACCATTACGATGTGTTACCTGACATTCAATAGTACGTGGCAAGTATCTTCACGCCCATATCCCGTAAGAGGTAAGCAGAGGTACAACCAAGGCACCCACGACTAGCCGAAGACACTAAGTCCCACAATGTGATAGGTGGCAAGCCTAACGCCAACCGGGCACATTTTCAATCCCGACCAACGTTTTTTATTGGAAAATTGGAAAAATCCAATTTTGTTTGTGTTGGCCGACCCGGGATTCGAACCCGGGACCTCATGCAGTCAATTCCAACACCCGGACCGCTAGACCACAGAGGCGATAGTACGTGGCAATGTAAAAAATGTTTTAAAACATTGTGTACGTAGAAAAAAGGTGTTTTGAAAGTTTTCGCACATATCATGCCACTGCATTCATTTGAGTACACCCCTTTAAAATGGACCCAAATTGTAGTTTTTGATATTTTTGTTGATTTATTGTCTATTTTTTGTCTACTTAACAAACGTTATTATTAAACCAAACTTAATTTAGTATTAAAACAAATGTTTCATATTTATAAATTTTTTAGCCTTATTTTGGCGGTTAATGGGTTAAAAGAGAATCCACGGGCATGTAAAAGAAGGCTAAATCACGGCACCTACGAGAAACTACAGTGCCATTTTGACGTCTGGCGGTGGTAGCCGGTTGTTTGGCACATTTGACTATTTCTCTGTACCTTCGGCTTCTTTATAAGTGAGGCTCTTATTCTGAAAAAGAAATAAATATACCTTTAATAAAGTCCAGCGCCATTTCTAGTCCTCTGGTGTCGCTATCGCAGTCGTCAAGCAGCAGTGCGCCCAGCCGCACGCCGGGTGGTGAAAGGGCGGCGCGCTGGGCCTCTTCTAACGCGAAAAGCATGGTTTCCAGCGCCTGCACCCCGCCCTGTGCCATCAGTGGTCCGCACCCCCCGCCTGCTCCTTCTCCCCCACTACTCGACCGACCGTGCACCTATAAACACAATTATACTGAAGCAAAATGTAATAATTAAGTGCAGTGAAACTGAAAACATCGATTCCAAATATATCATTAACGTTACGTCGCGATTTAATATTTTTTTTCACAAAACAGCCAAATTTTTCTGAAGTGTTCCCACATCAATTTTATCAACATCCTTCTAGTAGGTTTTAAGTTATACTGGATAACTAAAAACGACAAGCCGGATAATAATGAAATTAATATGGGACCACCTTGGGATCATTACCTATCTTACGTAAGTTATCCCTGTGTTGGTCCGGGGTCCTTTGCAGAATAGACCATCTGCCTTCCTGCCAGGCAGGAAGTCCAGGTCGTGCATTCAAACAAGGCAATCAAAGTGAAAGAAAGAATTCAAAAAAATCCCATTCGATAGCAAAAGTTTTTATCTCGGGAAATGAATAGAGTTGTAAAATCAAAACTTCTGTCTTCACCGTTAAAGGAGGTCACAGAAAAATACTATTTTGTGAGGAGAAACTTAAACTGATCAAAGTTATTACAAGCAGATGACACGTGTTTTTGTTTAAAGCTGTATAAGGATTTAACCAATTAGTGAACACACTGTCCGGGCTCCTTTGCAGAATAGATCATCTGCCTTTATCAGCGATTAGTCAGGTTTTACGGCAGACAAGGTTAAATTTAAAAAAAAATTAAAATTGTAAGTTATAATTCAAATGTTAATAAAAATAAAACTATTTCTTGTTGTATGAGCATCAAAACATTGTGTATATAATTAAATAATCCGAGGGTGGTATCAAGAGTCTCCGAAACCGGCGTGTTTGTATGAAAAGGGTTATGAATGTGAAGGAAGCAAGACAGGTTTGTCAGGATCGTGAGGTCTGGCACTCGATACTCTCTGCCTACCCCGTAAGGGACTTGGCGTGAAGATTTGTATGTATAATTAAATAATCACTTTTATAAACATTAAAATATTTGCACACCACAATGTGGTAGAGTATGTTGGAACGCTTAATAATTTAGTAACAACTTCAACACGCACATTCCGCAAACAAATATATTTTTTTCTTTCAGGTCATGGAATAAATGGATTATCCTTTAGAAAATGCTGATTCCAATAGGAAAAATTTGCCGACTTTGACTTGACCAAAATTTAATTAGGATTTGCTCTTTTTATCAACAACAAAATATGTAACACTAGCTGCTACCTGCGGCTTCGCCCGCGTTTTCACAGAAACCCGGTGTGCGATCGGGATTAAAAATAATCCAGGTCACAATCTATCTGTCTTCCAAATTTCAGACAAATCCGTTCAGCCATTCGAGCGTGAAAGAGTAACAAACATCCATACATCCATACTTACAAACTTTCGCATTTATAATATTAATAGGATTAAATTGATTCCAATACTGGACTATACTGCAGCATTAGAAACTTGACAAAATCGGTATGAAGATAATACAATTATTGTACAAAAAAATAATTTTAAATATTAAAAATTGTAGTGAACGTTCTATATGGAGTTTGCGAAATAATGAAAAACATATTATTTTTCTTTATGATAGTGGAAGGCACACAAAGCAGACGGATATCCTGATAGTAAGAAATTCATGCCGCCTAGAGACACCGAAGGTGATAATGGTGTGTTGCCAACCTGAGGCCGGGATGTTAGGCCTCTACCAAAAGTAAGTTTACCGGCTACCTTGTCCTCCGAACCGGAACACCTCAACGGCAAGCGTTGGACGTTATGGCGGCAGTAATAGGTAAGGCGGGCGAGTCGCTGCAATACTCTACCACCTAATAAGATGTCACGGTGTTAGTGACGGTAAGCCTATGTTCGCCTTTTACGAGCTGCTTGGCAGGGAGGCAGATGGTCTATTCTGGACCCCGACCAACACGGGGAAAACATTAAAGCCTTACAAACAATGTAGTAATTTATACATTACAAATGTAAGTTTTATTACACTGGGAAAATGATTTCTTTCTTACTGAATACGTATAGAAATATTATGGAAATTATATTGACGAATAAAAGCGTAATGAAAAACAATAAATGCCTTATAAATAAACATGGACTAAAGTCGGAGTAAAATTAAGTTGATATTATAGTCTGTATCACATTGTAATAGAGACTATGATACGAGGTGCAACTTTGATTAATTTGGCGATGGGCTTGCCACCTATCATATTGGAGGACTTAATGTCTACGGCTAGTCGTGTGTGCCCTAGTTGTACCTCTGCCTATTTCTTCGGGGATATGGTAGTGAAGATACTTAAATTCACAATTTACGGAAACTTAAGTATTCGTCCGTAGATCTACAAAATGAAATTTTTAGGATGAAAATCATTCGGATTACAAATCAGTAGGAAAAATGATTTCTGCATATTCGTGCCTTTGTTTAAACCTCACTTTTGTACCTACTTAATATACGAGCGTTTCGGTAACGTTTCGACTCGTTTACACGCATAGATATCGTTTACGTCAGTGGCGTACGGCCAAGTCACCTATTTTTTGGGACATTAAACCGACCGTACACGAGCGACTGTCGATCAATGACAACGGGTGATTTTTACTGGATCGGTCGCCTGTTCAATACTGATTACCCACTTCATTCCAGACAAGCGACCCGACCTCACGGTTTTTACTACTAGTTAGTATTCTCTCGCCTCTGTGGTCTAGCGGTTCAGTTGTTGGACTTGACTGCATGAGGTCCCGGGTTCGAGTCCCGGGTCGGGTAACAAAAGAAAATTGGTTTTTTTCCAATTTTCTAATATTTAAAAATGTTGCTCGGGATAGGATATGTGACCGGTTGGCGGCAGGCTTGCCACCTATCACATTGTGGGACTTAGTATCTTCGGCTAGTCGTGGGTACCCTGGTTGTGCCTCTGCCTACCACTTCGGGGATATGGGCGTGAAGATATTTTTTTTTAGTATTCTGTATGTATCTTCGTAGGTATGTATAATAAATCATTCTTCATATTTTGGTCATGTGGAAAGAATATGGATGTGGAAATTTTAGTACGGTTGTATGTTTAGTAAAACATGTATGTTTAATAAAACATGTATGTTTAGTAAAACGTGTATTTTTAATAAAACATGTATGTTTAGTAAAACATGTGTTTATGTTTAGTAAAATGCTGTCTTTAATTGTATTCTCAACCAATATCGTTTTGCCACATCATCCACGTGTACCATATTATTGGTTGGATGTCAATTAATGTTTTGTTAAACAGACGTTTAAGTTTTTTGGTGGCAAGGCGGTAAATGTTTACACTTTATTGCATATTTGATCAACGAAGAACATTTACGATTTCCATACAAGCTTTCATCCATTTTCCTTGGGGATCAATTTTTGAAAAAAAAATAGCTATTGTTTAATTCGGATCTTTAACTACATTCATATCAAATTTTATCTAAATCGGTACAGCATTTTAGGCTCAAAAACCCAAACAGGCAGTTTTCGCTTTTATAATATTAGTGTTAAGGAAATATGGATATTGGATGTTGTATTTATAATGATTAATTACGAATGGTAGAGCTTTGAGAAGCGACTAACCCGGGTAAGATTCTACCGCCTTACCTATTCCTGACTGGCAGCCGTTAAAGTTATACAATAGGCCTAACACCCCGTTCTCAGGTCAGCGATGCTTCTACGACATCGGTTTTGTTTATAGGCCAAAGTTGTCTACGTTACTATGTAGTTCTTTTCTTTCTTAAGGTTTTGGCCTTCACGTTAGTATTTTGTCATTAGTCAATCATAAATTTGTATCAAATTTTATGTAAGTTTCAAACAATTATAATTACTCATCAGTCATAAGTCGTCAGTAAGTAATGTCAGGGTCCTGGGTAAAGCGGTGGACTCGTTACTCAAGCTCGTGTAGTGA
>NJDC01000699.1:27560-38704 GCA_002245475.1 Calephelis virginiensis | reverse complement strand
GTATCGGAGTCCAAAAGAAATGCAAAAATTCCCCGTGTTGGTCCAGGCTCCTTTGTAGAATAGACCATCTGCTTTCTTTGCCAGGCAGCTCGTAAAAGGCGAGCATAGGACGTGACATCCGACTAGGTGGTAGAGTTTGGCAGCGACTCGCCCGAATTGGTACCACCGCCTTACCTATTCCTACCGCCATAACGTCATGACGTGTTCCGGTTCGGAAGGTAAGGTAGCCGGTAAACTTACTTTTGCTCGAGGACTAACATCTCTAGGCGGCGTGAATTTCTTACCATCACGAAATCCGTCTGCTTGTTGGCCTTCCTATAACATAAAAAAAAAACAAAAATATGGCATTGCACAGTGTAGACCTCCGTTATGGACAGTTACTTTACTCTGGTATAGAGAGACATCTGTCTGTCAAAAGTGTCAATGTAATCTCGCATGATACGACGCGACAGCACTGTCAAAACTATTATTCATTTTCACACAGAATATTTTCTGTGTTATGATTTTTAATTTTAATTCTTTAATATACAAGTGAAAATAAGTATTTGTATTTCAGTTATTCGTATTTTTACTTATAAATTATGTTTAAGATTCTTTCTTATATTACTAATTATTAATCACTATTAAAAAAAGGACGTAGTGGCAGTAATAGGTAGATAACAATTATCGTGTAACAGAATATTTCAAACAAACCACAGATAATTACAGTTGTTGTCTATAGTGCCTATTCTATTTTTTTGAGACTTGTAAATTAAAACACCCATTTTTAAACTTAGTAAAAAAAATTTAATTAGTGATTTTATATAAACAAAAAATCAGCAATTTTTTGAGATACCTAACATCATTATTCACGATAACTATTTCTCAGGTCAATTATGGGCATTGTTCTTTGTGTATAACTTATAATTTGCTAAACAATAAGGTTGACGTAACATTATGAAATTGATAGAGATTCCAATTTTACACAGTGTTTAGTAAGATGCCTGTTTAACGAGTGTCTAATTTTTTGTAGTAAGCCGGTAATACTTTCATTATTTTAATTTAAATCAACCAACCGGTAGGTATTGTGATATAAAAATCTTACTCTCTATAACATGTAAAATAAGCCTTTATTTTGCTAATTCCGCGTAAGCAGTGTAACTGTTGTGGCAAATAATCCTCCAAACGACACAGAATGTGACAAGCCTAACTGACGTAAAAAAAAATTAAAATAAAAAAAAAACTTACTCTCTATTATTATAAATGCAAAAGTTTATATGTTTGCTGGTTTGTTAGTTTCTTCACGCAAAAACTGCTGAACCGATTTTCATTAAATTTGGAACACAAATAGAGGGTGACTTGGGTAGTTTTTATCCCGAAGAAATGTTTCTATATTTCCATTAAACACGCGTGCAACAGCTAGTTTCAAATACAGTTTTTATTACACCGGTTAAGTGTTTTTTTTTTCTGAATATGTGTAGAAATATTATTATTGAAATTATGTTCACAGACAAAAGTGTTATAAAAAACAACACAAAGAGTTAAAATATATTTTCGTTTGGGTCACGTGCACGTTTCTGGGTAAAGTATAAAACATTGAGTTAGCGTCTAGCTAGGATAACCTTATATTTGACAGTTTAGCTCAATGTTAAATGTAACCCGGGAATGTGCAAGTGGTTTTTAGTGATATTATTGGTTATACTATTTACGAAAATATAAGTGCTATGGGCATCGTCGATAAATCTACAAATTGTGTGAATGAAAACTTAGGAACTTAGGAACCAAACATTTTAGGAAGAGATATCATTCGGACTACAAATCTGTAGGAAAAATGTTTTCAGTACATTCATACCTAGCTTAAGCCTCCATTTTATACTTAATATACGCGCGTTTAGGTAACGTTACGACTCGTTTACTACACGCACAGATATCGTTTACGTCAGTGGCGTACGGCCAAGTCACCTATTTTCCGGGACATTAAACCGACCGCACACGAGCGACTGTCGATCAATGGGTGATTTTTACTGGATCGGTCGCCTGTTCAATACTGATTACCTACTTCATTCCAGACAAGCGACCCAACCTCACGTTTTTTACTACCAGTTTGTATTCTGTACGTATTTTTGTAGGTATGCATGTGGGAATAATAAATCATTCTTAATTTTTAGCCTCTGTCGTCTAGCAGTCGAACATCGGATTTGACTTTTTGAGGTCCCAGGTTAGATCTCCGGGTCAGGCAACAAAAAAGTTAAGAAATGTATATTTTCAATTTTCGAATAAACAATAACGTTGCCTGGGACAGGATGTGTGTCCGGTTGGCGATAGGCTTGCTACCTATCACATTGTGGGACTTAGTCTCTCCAGCCCGTCGCGGGTGCCCTGTTTGTGCCTCTGCCTCATGTCGATATCCCCGAAGAGGTCTTCGGCGTTGAGGGCATGAAGATACTTTAATTTACTATTTTTCTTCATTTTTCGGTCAAAGAATTTCTTTCTTTCAGTGGAAAGAATGTGGATGTGAAAATTTTATTTTATTACTCTTCAATTTCCTAATTCCTCATATTTCCTAGTTGTCTGGCAGATATTGCTTTGATTAATAAGATAACAATTTGTATTTTTTATTATATTTTGTTTTATACTTTACTAGGTAGTAGAGTTTCGCATATTGGTACCGCCGCTTTACCTATTCATGTCGCCATAACGTCAATGCTTGCCGTTGACGTGTTCCAGTTTAGAGATATAGGTAGCCGATAAACTTTTTTTTTGCTCTAGGCCTTAGACCACGGCCTCAGGTTGGCAACGCACCTTTGCCAACTTTGGTATCTCTAGGCGGCGTGAATTTCTTACCATCAGGAAATCTGTCCGCTTGTTTGCCTTCCAGTGTCATAAAAATATAGTATATTTGTATACATATTGTACAATAAAGCATAAATAAATAGATATTGGCATATGAAACTCTGTCAAAACAAATATAGAGTTGTTGACATTCCAAGGCCAATTCGTTAGGATTGCCTTTACATAATAAGCGCGAATTGAAACTGTTACTATGTACTTCGTTCGTTTTACATAAATTTCGTTGTTATTTTTATTTTAAATATATATATTTAGATTTAAAACCATATTTTTATTCGATAAAACTAGAGAACAACTTGATCAATTTTACTGTTTCTTATATTTTCGTTATGGTAAATTTTTTAAAAGAGAAAAATTGATGAAGTGACAAGGAAAATAGAAAAAAAATCTGTTTACATACAAACTGTTGTTAGCTGTCAATGTCAGTAAATTAACTGTCAGTGTCAGGTGGTACAAAGTTCGCTGGGTCGACTATACTCGCTACCTACTGACCAATTAAGAGTTTTCACGCAATTAAACTCCATGCCGTGGAGTTTTGGCGCCATCGAGAGAAAAGATGGTCGAAGTTTTTTCATAACTATTGAATTTCGTGTTGATATTGAGTGAAATTAGTCAATTTTGGTGGAATTTGTACAATTTTGTTCAGTGAAAGTGCACAAATGTAATAATCATGAAGAAATTAGCGTATCGTGTATTTCCTCGTTGCCGCCAAATCTCATTACATGAGCTTGAGTAAACAGGCCACCGCTTTACCCAAGAGCCTGACATGACTTCCTGACGACTTATGACTGATGACTAATTAAAATTAATTGAAATTGATATAAAATTTGATGCAAATTTCTACTTGACTAATGGCTAAACACTAACGTGAAGGCCAAAACCTAAAGAAAGAAAGAAAAACTCCATGCGAAAAGTCTTTCGAAAAAATAATTATCAACAGTTGGTTTCTAATTAAACAGTTGGATACTTTTATTGTTATGTTTATCTTTAGATATTAAATATCTACTATACGTCTTATCACAAAAAATGACCACATTATAAACACATGTTTTACGTGTCTAAAATTATTTTCTCAACCAATTACAAATCAAAACCGCCTCGTTGGTCGAGTGGCTAGCGTACTCGCCTAACTACATCGACCAACCGCGAGGCTCGGGTTCGATTCCCGACGGGAGCAGGCATTTGTGTGATAAACATTTAGATGTCTGCATTTCCGGGTCTGGGTGTTTATTAAATTTATTCTGGTATCTATTTAAGTATTTCTATGTACTAGTATCGTTGACTAACACCCATAACACAAGCATATGATTTGCTTACTTTGGGGTTAGATTCAATTTGTGTGATTTTTCCAGGGATATTTATTTATTTATTTATTATTTATTTATTATCATTAATTATGTGTTGCCACATCATCCAGGTATAAAATTAATGGTTGGATGTCAATTAGTATTTTGTTAAACAGGCGTTTAAGTTTTCTGCTGGGAAGGCACTAATGCTTACTCGCCATTTCATCAGCGAAGAATACTATATTTATACAAATTCCTCATTATCCTTAATGATTAATTTAAAAAAAACTTTTGACTGAATCCGGGCTTAAGACTTACATCAAATTTTAATAAAAATCTATCCAGCAATTTAGCCTTAAAAATTCAAACAGGCAGACTTTAGTGTTAATATTAGTGTTAAGAAAATAATATTGATTTTGGATGTTGTATTTGTATTGATTATTACGAATAGTAGAGCGTTGAGAAGCTACAATCCCGGGTAGGGCTCTACCGCCTTACCTATTCCTGACTGACAGCCGCTAAATATGTACAATAGACATAACACCCCGTTCTCAGGATAGCGATGTACCTACATCTTCATAATTCATAATTCATTTATTGTTCGAATATGGGTACACAGCTAGTTGTTAACAAATTTGATTTGAGCTCTATATTCTGCCTATAACGCGTACAATTTTGAAATGAATACAAAAACAAATAAACTAATTTACAGTCAATATAAATAATAAATTGATTTAATACAATTAAAATGAATATCTTAGAATTTAAGTATCTATTTCATCTTGTCGCCTCTGTGGTCTAGCGGTCCGGGTGTTGGACTTGACTGCATGAGGTCCTGGGTTCGAATCCCGGGTCGGCCAATAACATTAGAAAATTGGAAAAATCCAATTTTCTATTAAAAAAAAATGTTGGTCGGGTTTGGAAATGTGCCCGGTTGGCGATAGGCTTGCCACCTATCACATTGTGGGACTTAGTGTCTTCGGCTAGTCGTGGGTGCCTTGGTTGTACCTCTGCTTACCTCTTCGGGGATATGGGCGTGAAGATACTTTTTTTTTCTTTTTTTTATTTCATCTTATTTTTTCGGACAAATTTTACACTTACTTAAAATGAGATTAAATATTATGTTCTAATTTCAATCTCAAAAAATCATAATTAAAATATATTTATTTTACATAAACCTACAAGAGGCACGTATGACGCGTCTATATAATACACCTACGTCGAAAAGACACTGTTAGATTCGTTCAAACACAAAAGTATTCAAAAGATAAACTAAAAATACAGATGCAGCTATAAGATGATAACGAATTAAAAGTTTTTATAAAAAAAGCATCAAACGAAAATGCTCGTCATAAATCCTTTAAATTAATAAAATATGACCGTAATACTCTTCGTACTATGCAGTCGGGGTTTTGTTTTTAAATAATGTACTAGTATGTAAATTTTCTCTGGTGGCAGTTTGCGTGACTTTTTCATATCCTCATGTGGCGGGGACGGCTGATACTGAATATTCATAGACACGGTTATTTGGAGCCACGCCCAACGGGTTTAGATTGAAAGTAAAAGATATGCAAAAATTCGGTAGAAGCCTGGTGTACTTTCAAACTTTTTTGTTTTTGGCATGGGCGTAAACATCTGCCACTATACAAATTGAATTCATAGGCATCAAAATGGAAGCATTTATTTTTTTACAAAATATGTCATAGAACGTCAGGTCAGGGTCTTGGGTAAAAAGTTCGCTCCCGACTCAAGCTCATTCAGTGAAATTAAGCGGCAACGGGGAAATACAACATGCACTTATTTCTTGTTTAAACACTTCACTTTTGCTTTTATCTAAACAAATTTCAATAATATTTCACTAGTAATATATACTAGTGGTCGCAGATTGGTCGAAATTCGACCATAATAAATTTTAACATCTTGTTGATAAGAACGCTATCTCCATTTCTCAAGACCAACATCTTTGTTTCCTGATTAGTTAGTGCGCCATCTGTGATCTTTTATCGTCAACATCAACATATTTGTTTGTGTGTGTCAAATGCATGGTAGTGTGGGTAATGTTTTATTTATTGTACTATACAAGAATTATCATTGAAAAATATTAGCGTTCCGCACTTCTCCTAGACATAAACTATAAGTGTGTCAATTTTATGCTACTGTGTCCAAAGAGGTCCAAAGTTTTGGCATCACGTATTAATAATGTATTTAAGTATGTACACAAAATTTAATAATTAGGAAAAAACTGCAATCTCTGATAAACATCTGTCATTACAAAAATTTACCTACTTCATTTGCATTAAAATTTCGCGAAATTGGGCTTGCGTTTGTCAAATTTAATCGTTATAAAAAGTCATATCAGGGACTTGGGTAAAACGGTTGCTTCCTTACTCAATCTCATTTAGCGAGATTTAGTGGCAATGGAATATACTCGGTCTACTAATTTCGTCATAAACACTTCATTTTCATTTTGATGGTGGCACACATTTTGTTGGCGCTAAAACATTTTTTTTTTGAAATAGGTATGAGCATCTGCCATTATTCAAGTTTAGTTCACTCGCATTAAATAAATAGGTAGCTGATTTTCCAAAATCGAGATTAGTTTAATTCAAAAAAAATCTGAAGTCGATTTAAAAAAAATGTTAGGATTTGAGGTTTTTTAATAGCAGATGTGTTGGTAGCCTCGCGGATTTGGCAACTTCTTGGACTTCAGATATTTTCAAACTTTTGTCGGACATCGGACATATTAAGTAAGTATCCGCTCATATCCCCCAATGCGAAGGCAGAAGCGCAACCAGGGTACCCACGTCTAGTCGAAGACACTAGTGATAGGTGGCAAGCCTATCGCAAACCGGGCACATATCAAATCCCGAGCAACATTTTTTTCTATAAGAAAATTGGAAATACCACATTTTCTTTTTGTTACCCGATCCGGGAATCGAACCCGGGACCTCATAAAGTTAAATCCAACACTTAGAACTGGACCACAGAGGCGATAAATTACCGGACATCATTCAGCCTTCCTTGTGCTCCTTACACAATACCTTTTTTCCCTTTAAATGTTTCGTGTGCACTTCAAATTTCAAATCAACATAATTAAAAGCACAACTTGATGACACGATTTCATTTTATAAGAAACCGATAAGTCGAATCGTTATATAATTTATATAGGACGACATCAAAATCATGACCTAGTTTCAAATACAAAATCATTAAAGTCCTAAAACAATCAATGCAGAAGCCTCATTCACGTAACAAAGAAACAAAAACATACAGTAACAACGATAGCCTCCGCTTTTTAGACGCTCGTCGGTTCAAAATAACGCAAAATGCTATTGCAAGTCATTAATTTTTGAAAACATTATTTTTGAAAAATGATTAAAAATATACATACATACAATACATACATATCTTCACGCCAAGTCCCTTACGTGGTAGGCAGAGAGTGTCGCGTGCCAGACCTCACGATCCTGACAAACCTGTCTTGCTTCCTTCACATTCATTACTCTTTTCATACAAACACGCCGGTTTCGGAGACTCTTGACACCGCCCTCGGATAATATCCGATTGATCTGATCGTGATATGTCAGCCTTGTTCTCCCTGGGTACCTACATCCATACCAATTCGCATTGTATATCTGCTTTGGCAATCTTTCATCTGCCATTCTTTCCACATGACCGAACCAGCGAACAGAATTAAAAATATTATGAATAATATGTATATTCATAAAAAAAAAATACTTTAGGACGCTAGTGCAGCCATTGGCAGCTATAGGTATGAACCAACTTGATCACGTCAGCTTTTAAACAAAAAGCATCCACATCGAAATCGATCCCTCCGTTCAAAAGTTGATATAACAAAGACAGACACAAATGCATACATACACAAAGACACGTCAAACTTGTAACAGATAGTCTAAAATTTATAAAAAAAAGTGTGTGTACTCATGTACGCACGTAAGAAGTTAAACTTCTTTGGCGTAACAATCCAAAAATACCAAATAAAAAGGTTCGCAACTAACTTCAGGGTGTTGCTTTTTTCTGTCGGTAGCAACTAACTTCAGACTGTTACATTTATCTGTCGGTGTGCGCGCGCATCGTAAAAATTCACTCTCATCATTTTTCCCAATCGCGCCAAAAGAATTATAACTTCAAAAATGTACTTTTGCACGCAAGTGAAGACGCGAGTGTAAGCTAGTTTATTATAAAATATGTTTCATCCTATTATCAGCTCGTTGTAAGTCGATGTAGTTTCGGATCTTATACTATTAAGGAGATGATGTTCCAAAGTTTCAATATTTTACAATTTGGCCCTCTATCTATGCATGTCTAGGTAATAGTATCGTTGACACCCACAACCCATATATAGTTGGATTACTTTGAGTTAAGATTAATTTGCAATTTCTCCGTAGATGTTTACTTAATATTTTGTTTAATAACATCTGACTAACTTCCCTTCAAGTTTATTTAGTATTCAGGCTTCGCGGCTCTGAAATGACTTCCCTTTCTATAGCAATATCAGAGAAAGTTTTCTTGCAAGAGACATCTCCGAAAATTACTTTTACCTTTAGGAATATGAAATTTTCAATTAGGTTTTTTATGAACTCAGAGACAAGAAAGTAGAAAGTGTCTTCATGCCCGTATTCCTGGACTGGTAGACAGGAACCTACGATTAGTCGAAAGTACAATGTGAGAGGTGGCAAACTTACCGCCAACAGATCGCATTTCCGATCCCAAAAAATGACAAAATGCATTTCTATCAACGATTTATGAAAAGAAAATAATGAATGTTTTTGTATTATTTAAAACTTTATTATACTTATGAAAGTAATTTTATACATAACCGTATTTAAAAATCGCAACTTATTGTTAGTCTATTGATGGAAGAGTGTTGTGTAGCTTTAACAAATGAGTACCTTCAGTTCATTCTTGCCACTTCGATACTTACTTGTGTTGTGTTCCGAGTCGAGGGGGGGGGAGAGGCAAGGAGTCTACATAGCTTTACGTTTTGTTTGTAAGATAGCGAGACACCAGTAACATCTTTGGTGTATATATATGTATAGACCAGGCTATCTTACTATCAGGTAAGTGTTATAAATAAATATGCAACTTGTAACAAAATATCATCCTACTAGCGCCATCTATGTATGCATGAATGTAAACTATTACAATTACTGTAGCTGTGGAAAAACTTACTAATAAGACTCGCTTGTCTTATTAGTAAGGCGCCTATCTATCATAAACCTAACATAAAAATAATTGGAGAGGGTACAGAGGCAAAAGCCACCTCATTATTTGAGTAAGTGTTTTAATAATTTTCTAGGATTAAATTGAAAATTTTAGTATAATAAGCCAATTAGTGGAGCTTAAACAGCAATTATAAATTAAAGGGTGGTAAAACTAAAGCTAGCATTTCGCGTCAAAGGTTCAGGTGAAAGTGAAAGTTTGCGGACTCATTTATCACTGCTGGGTATTTTAATCATGTTTAAGCTCATAATTGCGTATTCCCGAGAACGACTTGACTTAGAAAATTTGTGGTGTAACACCGGTAGTACCTTTTTTTATGATAATATGATAATGCACATATAGAGAAGTATTTTCAGTTTTTATAATATAACGAAGGTCTGGGCATCGCGGGCTCCTAGACTATAGGAAAATCTGTAGTGATAAAAAATAAAAACAAAATGGTGTGTGTGCGATTTACACACGATAGAAGTGAAACTTCAGTTAATCAACAAAAGAATGAGATGAATATATATTTGTGTCTCTTACCATCGTTTTTTTCCGTTGCACCCGTTTTGAAATCACAATGATTCTAAAGAAGTTTCACTTCAAAAATGTAGTAACGCCGGTAGTTCTTTTTTTGTGTGATAGGTCAGTGAACAAACACAGGTAGTAAAAAGACAGAAACACACAGTGGTGACATATAGACACCATAGATGTCACAGGTGCATCGATGTCAAGTGGCTGGAGTTTAGGCCTTACTCTCTGAACTTTAAACCAACATAGTCATTATGGCAACAGGGATGAGTATGGCAGTGAATCTCTATCCGTGCAAGTTTCTGCACAGCACTCTCTCACTAGTGGTGCTGTTGTTAATGACCCGTAAAATACATGCTTGCCTTTTACAAGCTACCAAGCTATGAGGCAGGTTACCTATTCTACACAGATGACTTTTTTTTTATATGATATTGGAAGGCAAATAAGCAGAGGGATTTCCTGATGACAAGAAAATCACGCCGCCTAGAGACACCAAAGGTGGTAATGGTGCGTTGCCAACCTGAGGCCGGGATGTTAGGCCTCGAGAAAAAGAAAGTTTACCGGCTACCTTACCCTCCGAACGGGAACACGTCATGACGTTATGGCGGCAGGAATAGGTAAGTCGCTGCTAAGCTCTACCACCTAGTCAGATGTCACGGTCTAAGTGACGGTGAGCCTATGCTCGCTTTTTACGAGCTGCCTGGCCAGGAAGGCAGATGGTCTATTCTACAAAGGTATGATAATGATATAAGGTATATGATATAAGATGGATGCTGTACTTTTGGGCTGCAAACAGTAGTCACAGTTATAAAAAGTGATTGTAAATAATGAGGCTTACATTTAAATGGGAAGGGAACCGAAATAATGGTATTTGAAAGATATATAGTCAGGACGGATATAAAAGTTGTAGTTGATAATGTAGTGCTGGAAAAAGAAATGAAATTGTATATCTTTTTTGACTTTTTAGCAGGGATTGAAGGTACATCGCGGATGTAGAAGGAAGAGTGTTACATGGAAGAGCGTGAACGGAGCGTTGGGTAAACTATTTCAAAGCAAGGTTTGAAGTCAATTTGTATAATTCTGTACTCATCCCAACGTTGCTGTATGGAAGTGAGGTATTTATAAACATATCAGGAAAAAAATGAAATTAAGATAAATGCGGTCGAAATGAGTTCGCTACAAAAATCTGTGTTGTATCTGAACACATTCGTAACAGTGAGATCCAAGAAAGAGAAGGATTGAAAGAAAGCATTGGTGCTAAAATCAGAAAGG